>BMAO01019094.1:0-22297 GCA_019973975.1 Trichonephila clavata | reverse complement strand
TGCAAATTAAAGACAAAATTACAATTTATTTAGTGAATATCGATGTAAAAACTAAAAAAATTTGCATACTTTCTATGGAAAGATATTTAAATTTATGTGTTCCATAACCCACAATTTTCTAAAAAGTGTTATTGCATATTTAAAAATATCATACAAATATCAAAAACTCAGAATTGGATTTTAAAAATATATTAATACTACTAAATGCTGAAAATTATACTAACAGTGAAATTTTGAATGTGAAAAAAGAATGTTTTAGAAATCACTTTTCTCTTTACAAAACAAAAATAAACGTTTTAATCAATACGATTTAGATCTTTTCAGAGATCATAGTCAATCTTCAAAAAATTCTACATTAGATTTAGATTTAGTTATAGACTAGATCCAATAAAAATATGATTAATAGATAATTTTGTGGATAGAATGCAAAAATGAGAAAAAAAATTTTAAATTAAATACTTAACAGACCAATCATGCATTTCTCTAAATTTGTAAAAAATAAAAACTAACTGGATTTTTTATTTCTCATACAAAGGTTTTTTTTGTCATTATACTGTAGTTTTACCTCAAACAGTAAAATTCAATAAAATATAATTTCTTTTTTGTTTGATTATTACTGCTTTTAAAATATCAGCAAAATTTCAATTTTATTTAAAGCAAAAAATATTTATCTATAATCCTTAGTATCCCTATCCTTTTAAAAAGTAAAATCATTTTAGGATTTAAGAAGAAAGTCAAATCTTCAAAGCCCTTATCTAGAATGAATATTTAAATATTGATTAGCATAATTAATTGGATTTATTAACATTATATTCTATTGTTACTATTCCGGAGTTCAATGAAATTTTTTTATACTCGTTAGTACAATGTCCTGTAAGCTAAATAGTTTTCTAATAAAATGCTTTTTTTCCGTTTGCGGAAATAATACCTATAATGAAAGAGAAGTAATTTTATATCATCAGATTCTCCATTAAAATCTAAGTTTACGCAAGAACAGCTCCTAAATTTTAGGATGTAAATTCATGCAAAATACATGGATTTGTTTCACAGTTTAAACATTTTATATGCCCTTCAAAACTATGCATTTAAATGGAAAAACATTTTTGAATGTATCTGCGGGAAAAAAAGAAACAAAAATATAAGAAAAAAAATGAAACACTGAGAGAGAATATGAAATGTGATGCAGATGATTTCAATAGATTAGACTTAACAGTTTGTATAAACAAGCACATATTCTAGTTACTGAATATAACACATGAGTAAGTATTACAGATCACAAATTAATATTACTAGTGATTATAAATTATATTGAAAAAACAGTAAAAATTTTGATGAAAAATATAGTACTTTTTTAAAAATTGTCTTTACATGAAGTACCTATAACATGTTGATCTACTTCAAAATATCATTTTTTTAATTGCATTCTTTATAGTATTTGTGTGTGTGTGGAATGGAGCGTCCTGAAAATACTTATAGTTCTAAGGATTACGTGAGTTTAAAAAGCTTGACAACCACTGTGGCACATAAATTGGGTCGCTAACTAGTATTATCCTAACTTGTACACAATACCACCCGTTTCACGTTATAATTAGCACTGCAGAGTTTCACATGATAGACCTTTGCTAAAATCAAAATTCAAATCACAACTCAGCTGCGGCTCTTTAAAAAACAATAAAAGATACAAAAAATATTTTAATATAAAATAAAAATTAATGTTCTAATTAAACATATAGGATTATTGCTCAAAGTGCAGCTTTTTATACCCAGGAGTATATTACAGAAACCTTTCATGAAATGCAGTTTCCTAGTTTATAAAAGATAGTTGAAAAAAATGCAAATGATTTAAATTTAAGACATTAATAATAAGTATTATGAAAGATGTGTAGATTTCCCTTGAATATATGGCCTGATTTGAAATACCAATAGTAAATATAATTGCGTGACTTTTTACAAACATTTTTTTTTCATATTTGTTTTTTCACTAAAGATTAGAATTTGCAGTGCTTTATCTTAACACAATACAAAGTGTGCGCAGTTTAAGACACACACACGCATTTCAATGGTGAAATGAATAACAAAATGAACGACATCGAACACTTTGTTGACAGTTTGATGCTAAAAAAGCCAATGCAAAGAAAAATATTAGATTATTTTCCAAAAACTCAATAAATGTTTTGTTTTTCAAAAAACTTAAAATTTTGTATTAATTTTAATTTAATCTTGTGAATGTTTTGTTTCACTGATTTTATGAAATACATGCATATACTTTCGATGTAGATAAATAAGCTCTGATAAACTTAATTGTGTTGATATGTTTTTTTTTTGTACTATCTCTTAACACGCCAATTCTTTTAACAAAATTCTTCAAAAAAAATATTTCAGTCCCTTCAGTTTCGTGTTAAGTGATTTTCACTATATATGTAATAAATCATTTGTTTTTTTGCTGGACTCTTCAAAACATATATTCCCAAGCTTTTTTGTCTCATAAACCCCTTGTCATGTTTTTCAGGGGGCAATGTTTGGGATAGACCCCTGCTTAATTAATATTGAGTTTTTGCAAATTTATCAACTTAACTGTCTTTTTGACAGCTGGTACTACTACCCCTACGTTCAAAGAATTAAATTTCTAACTGTAATGAAGTATAGTGTTTAAAATTTAAAAATCACTGTGAATTAATTAAATTAAAAGTTAATTAATAAATAATACTGTTAAATAAAATAACTAAACAATAAACAAATGATTTTAATGGAGAATCTGGTGTTACAATATCAAATTTTCAACATTTGGTATCAATTTTGTCAGATTTAACCTTAAATCTCCTCTGTTAGTAGTGTTCAATTTTTTTTTTTTTTTTTTAGTTTTTGGAGATAGGCAACATTGTGCTGAAACTCCTTCACATTCGGAAAAGCAATTTGAAATTTCCTCGCGATATTCTATAGTTCGGGACTAATAACAGGTTTCACTTTTTAAAGCCAAAATTCCTGACATCTGTTTCTAAACTTTAAGACCTTCGTTAGAGGTCATTATGATCAGTCCCTATTGTAATGTGACATTTTTTCTTCAATGTGACCATATGAATCCATTGCCGATTGTGGTATTACCATAGTTAAAGCATTCTCAACCCTGGTTTCAAAATCTGAATTAAAGGCATTTAACTGTTGAACTTAGGTTAATATGTCCTGACAGATTGTCTGTGTCCAATTGATAAAATTCGGGATCTCTAGTATTATCCTTCTTTACCTGATCTGGCGAGAAATGCTGAAATAGTTCTTGTTTTAATAAAATTCATGCTGTCCCCTTGTAAGTACAAACTAACCTCATTAAATTTAGTAAATAAATCTGTTAAACGGGTAAAATTTAGTTTCCACTTGATTAATTTTTTTTTTAAAATTAAAGTCACGTTTTGTTTTATGAGACCCACTATCATAGGTATTTTATTTATTGTAAAACAGCTTATTCTGACGGTTTATGTTGCTATTTGATCTGGTGAACGTGTTAAGATTTGTCAATAATAATATTCATGGAATTGGAAAAATGCCCCGTAGTCATCACATTATCTATGAAATGAAGCATTCGTTAATTTAAAGGTGTCATTTTATGAAAAATTTGAAAAAAGAATATTCGAATACTTAAATTTTTTTCTACGAGAATATTTATACCAAGAAATGCAAGAATGTGTGTGAATTATGCATCATTAATACTAATTTAAAAGCAAAAAAAGTAAGGTCTCTCTCTACATATATTGTGTCAATTTGAAGGAAGAATCTACATTTTGCCTACATTATTTTCTGAAGCATGAAATTCTAATGAATTTAAAAGGCTTAATTTAAGTGTTGGTTTAATTAAGTAATTTATTCTATCGAAAAACATTCTATTTGATTTATAATTGTTATATTAAAAACAATACAAATTTCTAACCATTTGTTAAGTGGAATAATTATATAAAATAAAATTATTGGTAAGTTTAATGAAATTCATATGAAATTTAAAGATTTTTAATACAATTTGGTATGTTCAAATTAATCAATTATTTTCATTCAAAGAAATCTATTTTAATAAAGTTTAGTTTTTTTTTATGCTTATAAAATCAGTCGTTTCCATTTCTACTTTCTTTTATACATTAAAAGACTGCAGTTCGTGATAGATTTCCGCAGTACAGACCTATTTATAAGAATCTACATTCTAAGGGAAAATTCTACATAGTATTTAGTTTTAACGTCTATTTTTACTTCGTATAAGGTATTTCTATAGCTTTTATCTTTTTTAATGGGTCGCAGTTTAAAAGATTAGTCATGGGTTCGAATCCTGATTTTACCAAGAATTCCCTTTGTGAAATTCTGCAAGTGCGACTTAATATAAGAAACGGGATCTCAAATTTCTCGAATGATGTTGTGTGGTAGTTAATAAAATACAAATTAAACATCCTAGCTGAGATGTGATTGCATATAAATTTGAAGTCTGCAGCCAAAAGAACCCATGTTCTTAAATTTCAATGTTAAATTAATTTATAAAATTAGTTGTCCATTTTTTTTAAAAATTAATAACACTATTTGATTACTATTATTTAATTTTTAGGTTTAAGAAATGTTGAATAATTTTTAGCGATGCAATGAATATGGGACAACTTTCTTCCAAAAGTCATTCAATAGCCAATCCATCTAACATGTATATTTTCATCTTTCGTGCGAACGCTTCAATTAAATTCAAATTCAATTATACTGAAAAGCTTTAACTTTATTTAAGCACATTTGCTACTTCAAATGTTTTAATATCAGAGCATATTTTAATATTAAACTTTGTCAAACTATATAAAAATAATGCAAACATTTTATATTCCTAATTTTTCAATACTTTGATTTTATAGCATTATAAAATTTTTGAAAAATATGTAAGTGATTAGGTAATTAGCTTTTATGTGTGTTTTTTAATTGGCTAAATTGTGCAAATTATATGCACTGATCATTACTTGAACTTTATTTTAGATTAGTGTTTTCAAAAATTGACTTTTTTTTTACCTTTCAAAATTATTTTATTTTCTCATAAGGATAAGAGTATTAGAAATTTAAATAAGTAAATTTGAATTTTTTTTGTTTTTTTTGCTGTTTGTGAAATTTAAAATGTTGTGGCTTTTTCTAAGTAACACATAGTTTATAAAAAAAGGAATACAAGCTTCGTAAATTTTTTTTAGTTGGTATGAAAATTAAAGCATTTCGTTTCAATTGTAATAAATATAGATTTCATTTGTTGTTAACAGAGGACTTTTTTTTAACAAGTGAAACAATTCAGTTGATCAGTTCAAATACTAGCCGTTATACCCCCGCGGCTAGTATTTTTATATAATTAATCACTGAACAAAACTCATAATATTTCATATTTCGTACTTGTTGAAGATATTTAATTAAAACTTTAGATCGCTTACAATAAAATGACTGGTAAAAAAAAAAGTTTTCTAAACTGATGATTTTCAGACAAAAAGTGAACTATAGTAGCGAAGCAACAAAAATAAAAGAAAAAGAAATTCTCAGTATAACTTGAAGGATAGTTTTCAAGTATTTGAACCACTTTCCAATTCTTAACAAAAGGGGGACACTCCCCTTTTTTTCAATCTTTTGGACCATGCCGCAAAAACAGTACTAGATTTGTTGACCTCAAAACGGTATCTTTCTAAACATGAAAGATCAGAAGAATTATTATGTTCAGTTTTGTACAAAAAAAAATAAAAGGATGTTCATATTTGTAAATATTTCTAATCGCAATATTTTTGTTCGTTCCCAATTATGAACGGAAAATTAAAAGCTCACACACACACATTTTCATTGAAAAGAATTTTTGCATCTTATATGTTGTTTAGGGGGAAAAATCATTTAATTATTTTACACACATGTATATAGAAGTGTTTTACTAAATGAAGCAAGAGCTTTAATAAATTTCCCTTAACTGGATACAATAAAAAAAAAGATCATGTAGGATTTTAAGGAATAAAGAAATTTGAAAAAGGCACTAGCAAACCTCTAAAATCTTTGTTCTAAATTGCCTTAGTTTGTTCTATAAATAAATGTTAAAATTTGATATGTTAATTCAAGATAAATATATTTATATCGATGATTGATCAATTTCCTGTTAAGTCAAGTAATACAAATAAAATATCCATTTTATCCCTCTTTCAGGAATCCTGTCTAAGAGTCATGATGTTTCAGTAGTTAAGAAATCTAAATTAATTATACGTGAATAATTCAGGATTTATTTTCCACACATTTATCTGGAGCAGAAATGAATTTTCTTGAACTATATTCACTAACTTACGCACTATCAACAATTTTTTGTAAATCTTTATTTTTTCGAAAAAACTATTAATAAAAAAAAGAGAAAAGCAATGAGAAATATGAAACAAAATACCATACTGCAAGTATATATTCACTTCCAAAATATATCTCTTAACTATTATATCGAAAAAACTTTGTATGAGTTAATCTTTGTGTATAATAAATTAGCTGTGAATAAATTTAATGGAGGAAAATTCAAAGTATTGATTTTGTAAGAAACAAAAATTTTAACTAAAGTTGTTTATTTCTAAAAATATGAGAGATTATCTCCTTTAATAATTAAGATAATGATAAAGATAAAACAAATAATACATTTAGAATAGTAAGAGATATAAAATTTCTAGATTAGATCCAGTCTTACTATATGTTGACTAGAAATTCTTACTGATTATACTAAAATATGAGCTGGCAACCCCCTTTCCTAACTGCCACACCACATCATCGGGAAGACATTGAGCCTCTACGGATTCAATGTACATCGGCCTGCTCTGCATGGTGGGTCCCTTGTGGCACCAGGACTCGAACCCGAGACATTCCAGCCTCGAGTTCGTGACCATAACTACAAGGTTACCGCAATCACTATAAGGAATTAACCAAAAGTATTTAAATTTTTAAAAATCAAAATTTAAAACATACGTAAAAAACTCAGACGATGTAGAATTTCCAAACATTTAATTAAACATAGTATTTTGTATGTAGAAGCATAAAATAAACAGTAAAATAAATAAATAAAACTGAAGCATTAAAAAAACTTTATATAAAGTTTGTTAATATATTTTTGTAATAATTATGTTTCGCATAAAAAAAGTGTTTGATGACTTAATAAACGAGTTTTAAATATTTTTTTATCAAGATACTCGAATGGATAATTTCATCAAGAAACTCTGCAAAATAAAACATAGGATTTAGCAAAAAAAAAAAAAGGTCAAATTTAAAGATGAACACAAAGAATTTTTTTTTCTTTGAATACGCAAAGAAATTTAGGAGTCTTCAAATAATATAAATTTGATTATTATAAGTTTAGAAAGAAAATGTCCTCTTATAAATTTAAAGTATCACTTCTAAATTTCTTTAAATAATTAAACATTATGTCCTCGTAGAATTTAGATATTTAATGCACAGAGCCAATTCTTGAATTACATTTACACGATTAATTGCTTTCAAGTGCTAAAAAATAGTTCAGCTGATCGAATCAATTAGACGGTAAAGAATGCAATGATTGTTAATTAAACGAATACGAAAAAATTAAAAGTTAATTTATTGTTTTCGTGGCATATAAAAAATATTCAACAAAAAAATTTCTGTTTTTTGTGACCTGTGAATTTTTTTTCGCAAAAGATATGTTTCTATATAGTTGACTGAATAATATTAAACATTTGAATTTGTGTGTAATAATCTACAAGATAATGTTTTATATTAATGATTTCTGTACAACATACTCTATATTTTACAGAATTTTAATGTTGAAGGTAAAAGTTACACAGTATTATGTCAAAAAAAAAAAAAAATTTTATATGAGAAATAAAAAATCCAGTTAATTTTTATTTTCTTACAAATGATTAATAGTTAAGTATATTAATTTCATAAATTTTTCTCATTTTTGCATCCTATCTACAAAATTCAATGATACTTTAGTACGTAGATGTTACATATGACACAATCGAATATGGTATGCTATAAATCATACCATGTATGATAATCTAAAATAAAAAGTTTACCAATAAGTTCAGTGCTTCTCAAATTTTAAATATTGACGACCCAATTTTCAATCATAATTTTCATCGCCCCCCCCATACAATAACATTGTATTGAAAGCAATAATAATGTACTTTGACGCTGAAATTACAATACGACTATAATTATAAATAACACAAATTATCAAGATATATTAAATTTTGTATATAGCAAGCTCAAGGAAGTCGGTAGTAATTATTAAACTTGTTCTTAATTTAATATAGATAAATTTATTATTAAATGTATTGTACTGTACAATTTATAAGTATATTATAACAGTGTACATGGATATTTGATTAATTTTTATATCAGAATTTTTTTTCCTTTGCTTTCTTTCAATAAATTAATATATAGATACATTCTTAATTAATCTTTTATTTCCGACATGCTCGCACCCTCCTTGTAGGGTTATCCCACCCCACTGGAGAGGCGCGCCCCACAGTTTGAAAAGCACTGAATTAATTTATATTTTTTGATACTTTTTTTTTACTGATTTTGTTTTAAGTTCTGAAATTAAGAAAATGCTATTAATCATATTTTTATTGGCTATGATCTTTAAACAAATCAAAAAATTAATGCTATCATTTTTTAAAAATTGACTATGACCTCTGAAAAAATCTAAGTCGTGTTGATTAAAACATTCATTCTTGTTTTGCAAGGAGAAAAGTGTTTAACCAGAACATATTCTTTTTTTCAACATTCATTTTAAAATTTTGCAATTGGCATAATATATTCAACCTTCAGACATAATATGATATTTTTAAAATCATTTTCCAAGTTCTTGAGATTACATGTTTTTAAATGTTTATCAACTTTTATTAGAAAACAGTGGATTAAGAGCACATAAATTTTGTTATTTCATCATTGTCTCAATTCTATTTTAATTTTTACGTGGATATTTAAACTATGTCAATTATAACTTTTGCTATAATTGTAGTTTCATATGGTTTAAATATTGAAATATAAATTGTACAAAATGGAAATCACTCATTTTCAATGAAAAGAATTTTTACATCTTATGTCCTGTTTAGAAAAAAAAAAATCATTTAATTATTTTACACATATGTATGTAAAGTTGTAAAAGTAATTAAAAGGAATAATATCAAGGATGATTCAAAAAGACATTAGTTAATTCTAGAGTTTTTATTTTGATTAGTTTCATAAAAAAATACTAAATTTTGAAATCTTAATTTAAGATTAATATGTTTGTATCCCTAATGAACTCTTGATTGATGAATTTCCTGTTCATTCAAAGTGGTGCAGCAAAGATATCAATTTACAGTCACCCCTTTCCAGCAATCCTAGAAACCGTGATGTTTTGGTAGTTGAAAATTCTAGCTTTATTATACGTGGATAATCCGAGATTTATTTTCAACACATTTATTATCTTGAGTGAATAAATATTAGCATTACGCTATTCAGCTACTCGAGGGTTTTTGGACCTCGTAATTTTGAACCACGGTCAAGTGACGAGGACAACACCTGAGCTGGCAACCCCTCTCCTAACTTCTACACCACACCAACGAGAGAACGTTTAAGCATCGATAGATTTTTTATGCATTGCCACCTTACAATGCGGGTCTTCAGTGGTATTGGGCTCGAACTCATGACACACCGACCACGAGTCCGTTAACTTGACCACTAGGTTACCGCGGCCACTTTTATTATCAGGAGCAGAAATGAATTTTCTTATACTATTCAGGAACTCATGCAATATCAACAACTTTTTGTAAATCGCTATTTTTTCGAAAATCTGTAGTTAAAAAAAAAGAGAAATATAATGAAAATTATGAAATGTGTAAGATATTGTACTGTATATAAGTATATATTCCCTTCCAAACTGTAATAAAACCCTTATAACTATTATAGCTAAAAAAACCCAATATAAAATAATGTATGATTTAAAAAAATAAATCATCTCTGAATATATATAAAGGAAGAAAATTTTTTCAGAAAAGCATTCGATTATTTCGAAAAATCTGAGTGATTATCTCTTTAAAAATTAAGGTAATGATGAGATAAAACAAATAATAGATATTTAGGATAGTAAGATATTTGAGATTTTTGGATTAGTTTGACTAGACAATCTGCACTGATTGTACTAAAATGTGTGTTTTTTCATAATTATAAATAATTATTTTCCTTTGTTCTGGCAAAAAATTAAAACTATGTTTCATTTGATACTTGCCTCGTATTTATAAAAATAATGAAATTTATAGCTTCGAATTTAAATAATAACTCTTTGCTTTGAAAAGAAAAAACTTGAAATTTAACTTAGTTGTCATGTACATAAAGTTTTTTTTTAATCTCATTTTGAGATAAAAAAGTTTAAAATGTGAATTCGAGAAATCGTTTAACCTACCCTTTAAATTATACTGGTAATATTTTCAGAAAACATCAACACTGAAATGAAAACCGGAATGTCAGGAATACAATGTATTACTACGCCGAGTTTTGTCTGAGGAGAATCGTATCGCATATGGTTACTACAAACCGGTTCCTCTCAAGGATACGCCTTGGCGATCGATCTTCGGCTAGAAAAGAGAATTTGGCGGTAGAAAATCCAGCCCACGTTAATGAAGATTTCCCATAAAATTCTAGCGGCGAGATTTATTGATTAGGTATTTTATAACTTTGAATAATAATGTTTAATTGTTAAATTTTTTTGCAGTTTTTATATTGTATTAATTTCCTGTTAAGTTTTCCATCATTTTAACATATTTGCTGATTTATGGAATTTCTAACTTATGTGAACAACTAAAAACTTTGATTCATAATTTTGAATTATTATTATTTTACTCTTTTTATGTTGTATTTTTGTTATTTTATGCTTTGATTTGATGTAATTAACATTTTCCGTTCATCGACTTTCTAGCTTCTGCCGTGTGAAAGCTCGATTCTCCGATCACGTGAATGTAAAAATTTTATGCTTTGATTATTTATAATGTTTTAATAATACGTTTTAAAATTTCCAGGTATTTACCATTGTAGTAGATTCATTATTTTTTTAGCTCCTGCTGGGTGATTGCCCACTTGGCGGATCTCGTGAGTGTAAAACTTTTTCATGTCGTTAAATCGAAAGTTCTATTGATTGTTATGAAAAATTAGCGTAAATATATGAGGTAAATTGTTTGGCTAAATTTTTAAATGATTGTGAGAATAATAATAGAAAATACAAATTTTCTGGAGGTGTTCTTGTAAAGAAGGGTGCCCTGCTAGGATCCAACCATAGGTAATAACACTATTATTAATAAGAAAATACATTTATTTAATTAAAGTAAGAAAAAAAATCATTATTGGAATGTATTATCTATTGCAAAAAATTTTATACGAATCACATGTAAAGATCTACACAATATGTTTAGATTTAACTTTCCCTTAACCTTTTCCATATTATGAGTGAAATTGTAGATTTAGATATTTAACACATTTGCTAACATGTGAAGCTTCCTAGACTTATAAAAGAAAAACTAGTTGTATAGAAATATCAAAGATTCTATATTCCAATTATTAATGGAATATCTTGGTAGAATCACTCTTTATAAAGACTATTAAGAGATCAGTGTAATATATTTTTCAAAGCATAATCAAGCATTTCAACTGGTTTATAAAACTTGTATAGAGTTCATTAAAGCTAATCTTGAAATGGGTATTGAAAAATCTTCAGTATTAGAATATGTATTCGGTTAATAGAAGTTTAATTGTACTTGACTAATAAGGAATGCTTTACTCTGTTGCTCATGTTATTACTAATAAATTAAATACAGGAAATATGTATTGTGTTTCAACATTGTGAGAGAAAGGGTGCTCAGTTAAAAATTAATTGCATTACGCCTTCAATGCGCTTGGAAGAAATGATTAAATGATCTTGTTTTCCAATTTTGAAATGCGAAGGGAAATTTCTCTAGTAGCTCATTTGGAAGGACTAAGTTCAATCAGATGTAAACAAATAATGGAAAATTTTAAAATTGCATCGACTGATAAAAAGCCTGCTTTCAATAAATATTTTGATGATAATTATTGTAATTCAGCCTACTAATAGTATAAGTCACATCATCTACTTCTGTATGCCAATACTGATAAAAATATATATTGTTAATCTATTCAAAATACATGAATGTCCAATTATTTTTAAATGAAAATTTAACTGTCAAGCAGATAGTTTGTTGAAAATACAGCATGACACATATTAAGCACATTATAGAATTTTAAATGGTACTTTCCCCAGTTTATATCCTCACAACCTATTTCCATTTCAAAATGAATTGAAGATTCCTGACAGATATTTATGACCAGGCAACAAATTCTTGGTTTGTAAAATTGCAGACTAATGGAGATGTATTTTATGTTGTTAAAAAGATTATGGTAGCATTTCAGAAAGAGGTTATGTGTGTGTGTGATCAATGCATTACAGGTGTGTAAAATTATCATGTTCGGCTTGGTATACATGTTGTTACGACCCGCATGTGGAGAGGGCGCTAGTAGTCCTCTTTGTTTAGATTTTTGTCAGTACGCATGTAACCAACCCGAAGGAGCGGACGTACCAAACGTCGCTCAATAAACCATCATTATTTAAAGTGTACAGTCCGCACTCTCTTTGCTTGAGTAGATAAGTTATACATAACTCAAAGTCTGCTCATAACCAGTTCAATACATTATAGAACTACCACACCTTTTGTGGTCTTAATTAGAGCTATCAACCCCTACCATTTTGTGTGGTCACCCGAGCCCGAACCAAAATTTAAAATTGTTCCAAGAAAACTCTCAGAGCTCACCGTGTTGAGCAGGCGTAAATCACGTCTTCTTGGTCAAATTACGCGAATTAAAAACTGTTTGGAAAATGTGGATTCACCATTGAATCATGCTGAACTAAAACACAAGCTCGCAACGCTTTCCGAGATTAAGGGGAAAATTGAAGCCTTACGGAACGAAAGCTACAGTGTTCTTTCGGATGAGGAGCTTCCAAATTTCGAAAGCAGTTTGGACAAAATGGAAGAAGACGCAGATAATTTAGAGGTGAGTCTCAATACCTTACTTGAACCTTATAATGTGAATACCTCTGAATTATCTGTTAAAAATAATTTTTCTAATTGCAATGTGAAACTGCCATCCATTAATTTACCAGAATTTTCGGGACAGTATATTGATTGGTTGCAATTTAAATCCCAATTCGTATCATTAATTCATGAGAACACTTGTTTATCAGACTCTGAAAAACTGTATTATTTACAATCTGCCTTCAAAGGTCATGCAAAACAATTGCAAACTGTAAATGATTCTTATTCATCTTTATTCGAAGCCTTAAAAGGCAGATACGAAAATAAACGACTAATTGTAAATAGCCATATTGCTGAACTTTTAAATCCTAACAAAATAAAATTTGAATCTGCTTTTCACCTGAGAAATTTAATAGATTCTATTCAGAGTCATCTTAGAGCCTTAAAACAATTAGAATTAGAACCTAACACCTTGTGTGAATCAATGTTAATTTTTGTTATAACTCAACGTCTAGATGATGAATCGCGTAAACAATATGAAATGGAATTACATTCCAATGATTTGCCTAGATGGGATAAATTTTTAGATTTTCTAATTAAAAGAAGCCAAGCATTAGAAAACGTGCAAAGAAATTATTCTCTGAAAAATAAGAACGAATATTCTCCAAAATTCAAATCATTAGTCGTGAAAAGTGATAAAAGAACCTGTCCGTTATGTTCTTTAGAACCGCACCCAATTTTTAAGTGCAAACAATTTCACGATATGTCTGTTCAAGACAGAAACAACAAAATCAAATCCCTTAATTTATGTTTTAATTGTCTTGGTCATCACCTTATTAAGAACTGTGTAAAACTGAACAAGAAATGTAAGTTTTGTAATGCGAATCACAATCCTCTTCTTTGCAACGCAAGTGTACCCCGACAAGTAGCAAACGAAACCAACAGAAATTTTCCCTCTCCACAGAGTTCATCAGGGGTCATTCATGACCGGAGTGTCGCTAATTCATCCCTGAAACCATATACCCCAACCACTGCGTGTCTTTACAATGAGGTTGGGGAGAGATCAGTTTTGCTTTCGACCGCAAAGGTCAAGGTTCAAAGCGCAGCAGGGGTGTGGGTTTCAATGACCGCCATCCTCGATTCTGGGAGTCAACAAAGTCTTTGTAGCTTTCAAGCCGCAAATGTCCTCGGTTTGGAGAAACAAGATTTCTATGCAACTATTGCAGGTGTTGGCGGGAGTTGTTTTTCCGCGAGGAAAAGGGTTTCAACTGAGATATCTAACGGGGATTCATTTAAAAGAAAACTCAACTTTCTTTTAGTCCCGGAAATAACAGGATGTGTTCCTACTCAGCCATTTGATCTAACTAAAACGAATTTGCCTCAAAATATAACTTATGCAGATGCGGAATTTAATATTCCCAAACAAATCGATATTCTCCTGGGAGGTGAAATATTTTATGAATTATTAAAAACTAAACAAATAAAATTACATGACAATTCAATGATATTGCAGGACTCTGTTTTCGGGTACATCGTAATAGGTTCCATTCAAAACGATCAATCAAGCTATTATTTTTGCAATTTCATTCAAGTTCAGGTTGATAAAAATTTAACAAAATTCTGGGATTTAGAAGCAATAGGAATTAAAGAAGAATCTAGCTCTAATCCAAATGACCAGGCCATGCAACATTTTAAATCCTCAGTACGTTTCAATAGTGGCCGTTATGAAGTTGGGTTTCCCTGGAAAAGAGATAAACAAGAGTTAAATGACAATTTTTCCGTAGCAGAGAATCGTGCCAAATCGTTAGCAAAAAGATTCATTCGGGACCCTACTCTGTTCAAACAATATTTTGAAATTTTAAAAGAATATGAGTCGCAAGGGATAATTGAAAGGGTTTTTCAAACTGAGAAACCAACTGATAGAGCAGTATTTTATTTACCACACCAAGCGGTCTTTCGCCAAGAAAGCCTTACGACGAAAATGCGCATTGTCTTTGATGCAAGCTCCCATGAAGATGGGCAATTAGCTCTCAATGAGTGTATATGGCCAGGTGCGAATTTAAACCCAAACATATTCCACCTGTTAATTTATTTTCGCTTGAACACGATTGCTATTACCGCAGACATAGAACGTGCATTCTTGCAAATCTCATTACGTGACGAGGACAGAGATTCAGTTCGATTTCTGTTTCCAGAACTTGAATCAAACCAAACAAATCCCTACAAGTTTCAAGTGTACAGATTTAAGCGTGTGATGTTTGGAGTCAACGTAAGTCCCTTCTTACTCTCCGCAACAATTAAATATCACATCGAGAAATACCGAGAGCAATATCCAGCAGCAACGGAAATGCTTGACACTTGTTTCTATCTTGACGACGTAATTAGTGGTGATTAGAACATTTCTCAAGCCTTAAAATTATCAAAGGATGCTGACACAATCATGAAGAGTGCCAGCATGACGCTACGGAAATGGAATTCAAACAATCAAACACTGATGAGAACTTGGAAAGGGGAAAGACTTGAGATACATCCTCGTCACTCGGAAGACAGTTCTCAAATCCCTTTATCAAAGGTTTTAGGGATACCATGGAATAACGTCCATGACTATTTCACAATTGACGTGAAAGGACTTATGGAATTGGATACGTCAAAACCTATCACAAAAAGGGTTGTACTTCAATCAGCTGGTAAAATATACGATCCAGTTGGGTTTTTGTCACCTTACACAATTAGGCTCAAATGCCTATTACAAGAACTTTGGCTACGGAAGTTAGCCTGGGATGACGAGCTTCCACCAGAGATTTGTGCAATATGGTCACAATGGTGGTCAGAACTTCCACTTTTATCAGAATTAAAGATTCCACGAATGATCCTCGATTCCAGTGGAGATTCAAGTGATGTCCAAATCCATACATTTTCCGATGCCAGTCAAAAAGCATATGGAACAGCTGCCTTCTTGAGGGTCAAGTACAAAGACAGAATCAGCATTAATCTCGTGACATCCAAGAGCCGTGTCGCACCTCTGAAAAGGTTATCCCTGCCCAGATTGGAACTGATGGGTGCTTTACTTGCTGCACGCTTAGCGAAGGAAGTAAAGAAAATCATTGATCGGAAATGTTCAACCAAAGCCTTTCTGTGGACGGACTCTCAGATCACCTTATATTGGATCAAAGGCCCAAGCCATAGATGGAAACCCTTTGTGGCGAACAGGGTTCGCGAAATTCAAGTCCTCACCGATCCTAACTCGTGGTTCCACTGTTCAGGCAAGGACAACCCAGCAGATCTCCTTACCAGAGGAATTAGTGTAGACGCTCTTTCAACCAACTCCAAGTGGTGGAATGGATCCTCGTTTCTACGTGAAACCGACTTCCTGACCAAAGGACTAAATGAATCTATCCCAGAAAGGTTATATTTAATAGAAATGAAAAAGAACTCAAATCCAAAAACGGACATTTCCTTGACATTGACAGTGACTCAAAACAATTTCTTTGAAAACATAATTCATATTTCAAATAATTATATAAAATTAATTCGTATTGTAAGTTTTCTTTACAGATTCATACATAACTGTAGAACCAGAACTGCAAAGATAAAGGGACCCCTTATTTCACAAGAGGTAAGTCATGCTGAGAACTGGCTGATCCACTCATTGCATGAAAGGGAATTCCCTGAAGAAATGCGTAAATTGTTGGCAGGTGAGCCTATTTCTATTAGAAGCAAATTAACCCCCCTTAATGTTTTTCTTGATGAGAGTAACATTATTAGAATAGGAGGCAGACTTGCAAATTCAATTTTAAACGAGAAGGCTAAATTCCCCATGATTTTACCTAGTAGAAATAGGTTGGATTGTCGAATCGGCCACTTATCCCGCCAAGGGTTTTCTCGCCAAATCGATAACTGCGCCAAATGTGGTAACCCTCCTGATTTTGGTATCTTTTGAGGGAGAAGTCGGATCAACAGAATTTCGCGCATGTGCAGTACATTTCTTTAATTTTAACAGTTTTCGCCGCAATTTCGCGCATGCGTAGCAAATTTCTGTTTTTGAACATTTTTCTCGGAATAGTAACTAATTTTAAACGGATCATTTCGCGCATGGGCAGTAAATTCTTATTAGTTTTAAAATTACCGTTTTTAATTATTGACCATGCGCAGTACATTTTTTTAGCGGCCTTTTTGTTTTTCCAACCGGCGCTTTCTCACTTGCTCCGGACGTTTCGTTGCTACCGCTGATTTTTGGCCTTCGTTCCTTCGGTGTGGAATCGTTTATTCAGGTAATTTTAATTATTTTTCTCCGCATTAATTTGTACAGATTATCACGATGTCCAGCGATGCTATTAGAGTGAATGTATGGCAAAGTAAGAGTATTCGGAAAGGTTTTTTGCTCTCTTACCTGTTTTGGGTAAGAAAGTAGTTTTAGAATGGTGCATGAAAGAAGGTTTGATTGGATCATCGTATGTATGTCCGAAATGTGGAGAGCGTATGGAAATGAGAGAAAGGACGGGGACGTCACTAGTGTTTCACCCTTGCTATAGGACAGAACGCCGGAGCAGGAGCAGCAAATTATTCCGGACGATGACGATGTTCAGCCGGGCACATCATCATCGTAAATGTCGGCAAAAACACCTTTTTTTTAAGGTAAGTTAAATTATTTCCATTATTAAATCACATAATTTTTGCAATAATTTTCAGTTTCAAAACTTTAAAATGCTATTTTTTTAATGATTTCTCTTCCGTCATCTTGAATTTCGCGCTCCGGCGTTGCGTGTTGTGGTAGGGTTGCTACTCCAAAACACAACATGCAAAAACACGCCAAATTGGCGATTTTTCAAAATTTGGCGGACCAGTGGCTGATTCGACAATTTCACCTAGAAATATTTTAACAGATATATTGAGCTATTATCATAAAAAATATTTGCATGCAGGACCCCACTCACTTTTGTATCTTGTTCGTCAAAAATTCTGGCCTCTCAATGGCAGAAATAACTGTCGTAGAATTATTCATGAATGTGTGGTTTGCTTTAAAAATAAGCCCATCACAATGAATCAAATTATGGCCAACTTACCGAGAGATCGTGTATCTCCGAAAGTATCACTTTACTAGGACAAAGCTCTCATGAAAGTTTTAATTTTTTATTTAAATGTATTGAAGAAATGATTTTATTTCATGTTGTTTATTTCTTATTTTAATAAATATTCTTAAAAATAAATAAATATGTACGATTTTAATTTGTTTTCATTTACCTTGAAGTAATAATTACATTTTATGTTGTTTTTTATGTTAAAATATTTTAATTATGCGTAATTATAATACGTAAGGAAATTCTAAATCTGTATTTTGACCTCTGATGAAGAGATTTAAGTGGTACTCGTATTTCAGGACTATTGATTTAAACTATACATAGAAGTTTTATCAATGTGAACATGTTAGAAGAGGAAACTTTTGTATTAAATAATTACAGAAATTAAGAGTTATGTGAATAAATGTGTCGATAATTACTTGAACGAGTAATATAGATGTGATGGTGTAATTAGAACAGTTAAGTGTTAGCTCAGTTATGTTGTCCTTTTCAAAATTATCAGTCTTCATGTGGACTCAAAATGTAACATTAATTAACTATCAATTAATAATTGGAAATATACTTTATATATGAGATGTGAATGACATTAAGACTAATTAATAACATTCACGGAGAAAAAAGAAATACTCAAAAATGACTACATGGACATGCTCAATTTGAAATGAGTTTGTTTATATCAGATTTGAACACATGCCTTTACAAATATGAGACATTACATGTACTCAAAATTTCAAAAAATGGTTAATTAACACTATCAAACAAATTAAAAAGATATTCAGGATTAAAAAAGTTTTTTTAATATACTGGCTACATATTTTAAAGATTGGGGTTCAACAACAAATTTAGTTCTCATAAATCTTCCGAACTATTTTTCGTTTCTACCACGCTACCCGCGGACGAACACATGAGTACTAGATTGTTTTGATATTGTAAGGCTTTTATAGGAATTTAGCGGGAAAATGTATTAAAAATGCCTTTTTTTGGCGGATTACTTAAAAAAATCAATTTAAGGTATGTGCTTACCCTCGGAGCATTTTATTGAAACAAATTTTCAACTAAAAAAACACTTTTTTCTTTAAAAAGGGTGTGCATAGAACTAGGAATTAAGGTTCAAGTGTAGTATAGATACTTGGCGATGTCAAATTTTTTTGGTGACCAAAATCGATCGCCAAGCTACTTCACTTAGTGATAGGTTTCCCGAAGCCAAAATGAATTCGTTATCTCACCAATAATATCTATATAAAAATCGAAAGGGCCCTCTCCCCTATACTACACTTGAGTCAGGAATTAAAATACAATTCCACAAAATTTTAAATTATTTTGGATAGATTGGGAATTTTTAGTTAAAAATTGCAGTTACAGTAAACCTTGTATTGAAAATTCTAATTAATATATTAAATAATATTAAAACTGCACCCAAATAACATCATTATCTGTGCCTAGAGCGATAAGAGTTACATTATTTTTTTGAAATTTGTCAATTTTTTAAAAAAAAAGCATATTTTTTCTCAGAAATTGTATGTGCAATAAAATGCATATATACATACACAGAGATTATAGTCTATAATACAAATAAAATAAAATAAAAGTTTTCTTAAAATGTTAATTCAATGTCTTAAAAAGAAATCCATTTGTGAACTTTACCGTGAAGCCAAAAAACATAGTTTCTCAGACAATGCTTTTAAAGATTTAAATACAATATGAAAAATGTTCTTAGTTGTACATTTCTTAAACTCACCATAATTATAGCTCAAACTCTTTAGCTTCATGTTTAACTAATTTTCAACCCTTTTGCTGTTTTCTGGAGAGTTTTATAATTTTAAAAATTGTCGAGTTTAGTAAAATTTTCATGAAAAATTGCAATTAGGATCTTTTACACAAAATTCTAATGAATGTATTCAAATAATATTTATACAGTACATAAATAATGGAACATCTTTATATATTAGGAATTAAAAGATATGTATTACTTTTAAAAGTTTTTTAAATATGCCAAATTTTATGCAAAAACTCGATTTTTTAAAAAATTAATGATATTATTTACATTTAAATGCAATGAAGTACATAAATACAGTGAACCCCAAAAGTGTTCGTACACTTGCAGTTTCCTATAAAATTTAATGATTTCGACTAATAAAAATTAATGTATAGGAATTGTAATTTTTTTATGATATCTGCAACTTGTTCTTAATGGAATGACATAATTATTTTTTTAAAAATAGCATAACTATTATTTTTAAAAATTAATAATCAAAAAGCTCCTGAAAAATTACGCCACTAAAGTCTTAGAACACTTAACAAAAATCTCAACATAGCTTTAAATATTGTATTTCTTTCTTAATTTAGAACTTAATAGGATATCTTTTAGTGTCCACAACAACTTTTGGACATCTTGATATAGATTTAATGAGTTTTTGTAATTTCTGCATCGATTTACCTCCATGCTTCTGTGATTATTATTTTTACTTCCCATTATGTGTTTATGTCATGTTTTTTTATTTTAAAACTAGTTCTCCCCAAATATGCTCTGCTGGGCTAAATAAATTGATTGAGGAGGTGCTTTCACAAAATTTTGGGCCAGTTATAAAGACACCAGCGGTGTACATTGAGAGCAGTACGCTTGGCTTCATTATCCTGTTAAAATATGAAGTCGTGTTCAATATCAAATTTTGGACAGACAATTTAAAATATTTGACTAGAGCTCATGATTCTCAATACCATCAAAAATTACCTAATTCTGTGGCTGATTTACGCCCCCACGCAAGAACACTTCCACTTCCATGGTTCATTCATCCAACTAGATTCTTGTGACTTAAGTTTCAGAAAATTCAAAATTGACAGGAAAGTGATTGGGATGACAGAAAATTCAACATTTTTGGTTCTGATGGGCATATAATAGTTTTAAAGGAAAAAATGAGGCATTTAATCCAGTGAATTTATGTGGAACAAGAGCTCCTCCACCTCCATGATTCAACACAGAGGTGTTCTTGCGGGGGAGGGGGGGGGTGTAAATAGGCATCAGGAATTAGGTAATTTGGTATTTTTTTTATGGTATTGAGAATCATGAGCTCTATTTAAATATTTTAAAGAGAAATTTTAAATTATCCTCTCAAAATTTGGATATTTCAGACGACTTCATTTTTTAACAGGATAATGACGCCAAGCGAACTGCTCTCAATGTACACTGCTGGTGTCTCTATAACTGTACCCAAAAGTTTGAAAACACGTCCTCAATCAATTTATTTAGCCCAGCAGAGCATATTTGGGGAGAACTAGATTTAAAATAAAAAGAAAACATGACATATAAACGCATAATGGGAAGTAAAAACAATAATCACAGAAGCATGGAGGAAAATCAATGCAGAAATTACAAAAACTCAATAAACCTATATCAAGATGTCCAAAAGTTGTTGTGGACACTAAAAGATATCCTACTAAGTTCTAAATTAAGAAAGAAATACAATATTTAAAGCTATGTTGAGATTTTTGTTAAGTGTTCTAAGACTTTAGTGGCGTAATTTTTCAGGAGCTTTTTGATTATTAATTTTTAAAAATAATAGTTATGCTATTTTTAAAAAAATAATTATGTCATTCCACCAAGAACAAGCTACAGATATAAAAAAATTACAATTCCAAAATATTAATTTTTATTAGTCGGAAACAATAAATTTTATAGGAAATTGCAAGTGTACGAACACTTTTTGGGTTCACTGTATATACACAGAGATTAGAGTTTGATTCATAACACAGATAGAACTAAATAAAACATGTTCTGAAAATTTAAATTCAATATCTTAAAAATATTTTGTGTAGGGATCAGCATCTGGTTTTGTTAACTCCAATTCCAGTTTACTAATTATGCTATAACTTTGCTTCTAGATATCATAGAAACAAAAATAGAGTGTTTTTGGAATCTTAAATGTATAGTCTTTAAAATAAAAACACAAAAGTAATTTTTGAAAATTTTCACCAAAACTGCGAATTTTGGGTAGTCACATATCTTAATGAAATTTACTTGATTCATAATAAGTCACATTGTTGATTTTTTGGGCACTTGCTTATAGGCAAATAATAATTTAAGTATTCCTTTGCTACATTGGAATAGTTTTATTTTCATATTGAACTTTAAAATAGCTTGCATGTCTTGAAAAAGGCAAGCCTACA
>BMAO01019093.1:0-24770 GCA_019973975.1 Trichonephila clavata | reverse complement strand
CACGTCAGCCCTGTATCAAGCTCTGCAGAACATAGGAAAGCAAAGCTACATACTACTTACATGTATGGGTATGAATTTCCTTGTGAATTTAGTGATTACCCAAGTTCGATTTCACACGTGATAGACAGAAAATGATAAAAAAAATATGCATAAACAAGAAAATATAATACAAAATTATTTTAATTATTTAAAATAAAACACACTTAGGAAAAAACAGAGGAGGGGGGAAAAATTACATCAGTCTGTTGCAGATACCAGATTGTGAAACATTGAAACAGGAAAATAGCTTATTATGAATCATATTGTTATAAAAAATAAAATGACCAAAAAGAAATAGCTTCCTGGGGTGTAGTTTTTTTTAGATGTATTGTAAGATATTTCATGGAACTTGATGTTTATTTTCAAGTAAAAATTAGAAAAATGAAAAATAATATAAACTTTTTAATAAGTAAAATTCGTAACACTATACAAACAAAGGAAAGAATTTAGGGGAATTCCTTACAAGTTTGAAATTACCTTCAACGGAGTTGCCATGATTACAGCTATGTAACAATCTTTTATATCTATACCTCAATTATGGGAGAAATTATCGCAAGTTCGACTTGCTTGGTGGTCAAGGCGCGAGGGCCCCCTGAGCTCAAGGGCCCCTGTGCATGGCACCACCTAGCCCATTGGTAGTTACGCCACTGTACTTCATTAAATTTATAAAAGATTTTTTTGTTTCATGTCTTAAAACGTTTTCAAATAAAATTATTAAACTGAATCGGAAATAAAGAACTGACCTGAAATATTTCAGGAAAGAGAATAATTTAAATCACATTATACTATTCATTCCATTATTTTTATAAATTTCTCTTGTCATTAAACTGTTTAAAAAAGGATTTTGATGCAATTTAATATTGAGGAATATCACAGAAAATTGTTTTGAATGTACAGAAATATATATATATATATAAAGGTTTCTGCCTTAACTAAAACTTATATTTTTATAAAATTCAAATGAAAAACTGATGTTCCTCAAACAGAAACCAAAGAGCGTAAAAAAAGCAGTTTCTTTGTATGACTAGAATGTCGGGCACAGTTTTCATGTACGTGAAAACTGCCATGGGGTGGGCAGTAACAGAGGGGTCAGTTGTCATATAAAGTCTTAGCTGGTTGTAAACTGGACCCTCCAAGAACAAGAATAGAAGGTGAAAGAGAGGGGGGAGGGTTTCCTGTCACGAGCTCTGATTGCACTTAGAATTCCTCTCTCAAATGTTGTAGAAGAGGCTTGTATAATTCTGTGATGTCATTTTCTTTCATCATGACAGCTGTCAGAACATAATCATCAGAAAATGGGATAAAGTAAATGCAAATTTGGAAAAATAATAGCTTGAAAAAAATGTTTATTTCAAAGGCAAGAAAATATAGAAAATTAAGAAAAAAAGGCATACAATTTATCTTTTAAGAAGGAAATATTTACCTTCGATCATTAAAACCAATACTCATGAGTACTTGGCCTTTCCTTTAGAAACGCTTATTCCCCCCTCCCAGAAGAGGGCGCTTTCATCGTTTTAGAGTTGGAATTTCTGTCTACGAGACCCTTAACTCCATAAATGCTTTTTTTTTATAGGATGAAGAAATATTAAGCATTTTCCAGAGGAATGTGCATGATTCACATTCATACTACAAAATAAAAGAAACAATGTGAAAATGCTGTTCAAATTTCATCAGATCTAATTCTTCACAATGATAAAAAAAAAAAAAAAAAAAAAAAAAAAGGCAACAACAGACATTACATTTTAATATAATTTAGTCAATAATTTTTTTTAAAATTTAGATTTAGAAGTTTGATGGAATTGACTTCAACTTGCTAAGAATCACAAATGGCAGAATAAAACCTTTAGCTTAGTACTTTCACTGCAATGTATGAATGGAAAGTGTACATATTTTATGAGAAACAAAATAAAGGCATTTTTTATAGCATTGGATACATTAAAAAGAATTGTAGATACATACTTCTTATGACAATGTGGATTTTCAAAGAAATTCTACTTAGTTGAAAATATTTCTTTTTCAGTTTCATACCCACAGGTTTTAGTTTGTACATCGAAAATGAAAATTTGGTTTTATCTTTTAAATAGTAATAGAATAAGAGAAAATGTACATTTAGTTTAAAATATACCATTTTATTTTATGATGTAAAATAATAAACATTCTAAAAATACTACAATGTGGTCTTTTGAACTTTAAAGCAGAAATTCTCTGTGTTGATCATTCATAGTTATAGCACTTATGTTAAATTGTAAACTAATACATTATAAAAAGGAAGATATGAGGGAAAAAAGAAATTACTAATATTACAAAATATTTAAAGGAATTATTTACATATATATATCAAACACTTAAAATATATCTAAAATATTTTAAAATTTCAAAATATCATAATCAGAAGAAATTTAGAAATTAAATGTTATATTAAATGTCATGAAAATGATTCAATTTGTTTAATTTCTTAGCTATAAATCAATACAATTTTAGACACAGAGAACTCTAGTAATAGCACTTTGAAATGCCCTCTTTTGTACTTAAAAATAAACCTTGGTTAAAAGAGCATATTTTTTAAACTTTAATTCATAAATGTAAAATAAAATATTACATAGAGGCACCTATAGATATATTTAGAAATAACGAACTTTATCAGTTGCAATGTAATTGAGGCTTGCTTTTCCAAGTCCATTTTACATCATTACTTACAAAGTATGCACAAGTTTAAAATATATTTCTAGAGGAAAATGTACTACTTATTATGCACATTTCTTTATATAAAATATATAGCATAAGTTAAGCTAATTTATATACTTATATTTACAGCAAATAGTGCATATCATTAAAACACTTTTACTTCAAATTTTATTGTTAGAAATTGATAATGATATGTACTTTAAAAATTTGGGAATAATTATAAGTTCTTAAGCTTCATAATAAAAGAAGCAATATTTGTTTAAGATTTTGGATCATTTAATGAAAGGAAGTGAAACACCCTTCAAGAATTTCGATAGGCTACTTGACTATATTGACTATCAATCAGATGATAGAATAATGAGACATTCACAAATTTAATGATAAAAGTACTATAAGGTTACTATTGGCACTAAAAATTACCATATATGTCACATTTAAACAAACATTAAATTACTAATTAATCATGCATTCTTATTCAGTATTTTCATACTATACACATAAAATTCCTTTTAAGCATAATTTGCAAAAGTTGTGAACATTTCATTCTCTCTATTATATTTTACTGAATTACTGCATACAAAACTTGCAGATATTTAGAAATACACACATTCACCTGAAAAAAAGATGAACAAACATACTAAGAATATTTAATTCTCTTCTGGAAAAGAAATAAAAAAAAGTATACAAATTTCATTGCTTTTAAGAGCACTTTCTTATAGATAAGAATTACTTTACTAATTGTCAATTACAAAATTTTCGCAACTTTCAAATAATAAATGAGCAAGAGCTTAAAAAGAATTGTAAATCGCTTCGACAAAATATACTATGCACAAAAAAAACTTGTAGCATAATATTCGAAACTAGGTAAAAAAAAAGAATGATTTATATATAATAAAATTTTTCCAAGAATTCATATACTTCAGAGATAATGATAATAAAAAAATGACTGAATACATTAAAAGATACATACTATTCAAGTTTTGCAAAGAATTTTGTTTGATGATCAAGAAGTTCATTTAAGTTATCCCTTGCTTAACGCAGTTTAAATCAACATGATTAAGTCAAGATTATAGTTTTCTGTTTCTATAAAACTATATTTCCGTAAATTTTACTAAATGCATTGAATGAATTATAATAGGGACTCATATTTAAGCAAATATCTAAAACTTAAAAATTTCAACTCGAAAGAATCAAGCAATATGTAGAAATAATGATTTCATTTGTATGAATCAGAAGCAAGCTTAGAGATATACTAATTAGAGGATAAAATCAATAAATTTTTTTAAA
Source organism: Trichonephila clavata (assembly GCA_019973975.1). Classification (NCBI taxonomy): domain Eukaryota; kingdom Metazoa; phylum Arthropoda; class Arachnida; order Araneae; family Nephilidae; genus Trichonephila; species Trichonephila clavata. The sequence goes on along the minus strand of BMAO01019093.1, from coordinate 20,759 downwards.
AAAACCTTTAGAAGGGAAATGAATAATAATTTAAGATATTTGGATTGTTAAAATAGAAATTCTTAAGCTGTGTTTTAAATATCGGAAAAACGTACGAAAGTTAAATGAGCGATTTGTTTTGCATTGGAAGCAATACAAAAAGATTCATAGTAGTTAAAAAACTAAATCACTATATAATTCTTTGACTAAGTCACAATCTTACTTTTTAGAATGAAACCAATATAGGTACATACATACATATATTCTTGAATATTTTCTGACTAATTTTATACAAGTTCTTAAGAAAAAAAAATGTTTGAAAAATGTATATACATATTTTTGAATAAATATATTTTTTAAAAATGAGAAGATTTTTTAAAGAAAGTAAGTGAATTTTAATGGGGATTTTTCCTATATTTTTGAAATATTTATAACATACAAAGATAAATAAAACATGTTTCGGAGAGGTATTGCTACATATGAAAAGTTAAGACATCCATGCACCATTACAAACATAAGAATGGATAAATTTTTCAAAAAATTAGACAAATAATTTACTGAATACCGAATAAGAAATGTCTAAACAATTGTTCAAAACCTATATTTCTTAAGTTCGATTTACACAAAAGCCGTAAATAATATTTACCTAGTAAATTTTTTGTTGTCACCAATGCTTGCAGTAAATTAATTTAAAGTAAAAGTGTTAAAACGAAAACATTCCTATCAATGCATTATAGAAAGAAAAATAATGCATATATATAAGAGCTACACAAAGAAATCAGTGCATCACGCAGAAAAATTAATATTTTAATAGACTCTTCACAAGGATTAGGAAAAATTAATATTTTAATGGATTCTTCACAAGGATTAGAAGCAATGCAGATCTGTTTCTGTAATTTTTATTTGAAAACCATTGTAAACTAACTATTCAAGGAACTAAAACTGGTATGCAAATGAAAGATGAACTTTTATTCCATACTTTACTTTCATTTATATTTTTCAAGGATATATGAAAACATACATAATGGTACAAAATACAGTAAGCTAATATGCCAAATTTTCAGTATCAACACATAAACTGTTTCCAAATGGATCCTTTATCTTTCTAGTGAATAAACATTGGTCTGTTTACTTTTTTTTAAAGGAAAAATGTTTTTAACCTACTCAATGCAGTTCAATATTACGGAATCCTTAGTTACAGATAATATCTTTGTTGTATAATCAGTTATGAATTACATTTTAATCTTATCTGAATGATAGTCAGTAACTCAATTTAAAATACTTAATTTACATAATTTCTTGCATTATTATAAGATGTTTCACTGTTAAAAAAATAAACTTGGGTCAAATAACATGATTTTATACTTAATAAAAAAGTAGAGATAGCCAATTACAATCCAGGTGTATCTTGACATAGTTTCTCTTTATTGGAGTAAAATGGATGACATAAAACAAGGGGAAAAACAGGTAATAAAAAAGCTATATGATTCATAAAATACATATATTCCTTTTATATCTCTGAGTTCAGTGAAATTAAATAGTCAACTTGCAAAAGTAAATAAATATTACAATCCAAGTAGGTGGTTAACATACAATAAAACGAGGTGGCTAATCTTCCATTAAATATAATGTGACAAAAGTTAGGATTATGAAGATTCGATCAACTATGAAGGTTTTAGTATAGTTTCAAAGGTAATAAAAATTATAATTTAAAGAAAATACAGTTTAAATACAAATTATTAAAAAAAACACAAAGGAAATTTTCAACCTTGACACAAAAAATTAGTACAAAATAAAGTAACAAAAGACATTAGATCATTGCATAATCCATAGGGTTTTGAAATTTAACTTTTAGAAAAATCTACACTTAACATGAAACTTAATATATATACCACAGAAACTCCATTCACAGCTTGATAGAGATCATTATAATACCTAAAAAATGGAGGTAGAGTTCACAAGATGGAAGTCCTAGATACTTTTTTTCAAAAAGAAAACCACTTTAGTTACATATTCACAGAAAATTCTGGGTAAACTTGAAATAATAATATAACTATCACAAAGCTATAAACCAAGAGTAATTTACTGAATAACAGTAGCAAAAGTAAAAAACCAATTACTGTTAATATAGATATATACATGAACATACACAGCAGAATAGTAAGTTGAAAAGTACATTCAAAACAATTAAGGACAAAATCCAAAATTAGCAAACGTTTCTAGAAGACAATAATACAGCAGGAAAAGGAACATGAATCATTTGCCATGGACTGAAACACTTTTCAGGGCACCACTTTCATCTCCAGAAGCAACTATTTTCAAAACATTGTTGACAAAATCAGCAGAGCATCCAGCTACTTTGGTAACAGCTTTAAAGAGAAAAAACACATTCTAATACTGTAATATGAAAACATACATTTCTACAATTTGAATCAACAAATCTAAGCATTTAAACACAAATTTTTAACATACTACCAGGAAATATATTTCTGAAAAAGATGCCTTGAAACAAACTACAATGGTTATCATTAATTCCCTAAGAATGAGTGAGTGGCTAAACGCCATTTAGGATTTCAGTTGATAGAGAAATTAACAAGGAACTTTTGATGACTTTATCAGATTTATTTTCATTAATAAATCTTGGATAAAACAAAATATTTAAAAGAAATTTGAAAATGAAAGACTTTTTTGAAAGTTTAGTAAAAGAGGGGGGAAAAAATTTATAATTTAAAACATATAAAAATCTCTGTTAACTAAAAACAATTATACCTGACTAACTCTGAATAAAACAATATAAAAAATATACTCTACCACAGAGGTTCTTCAACTTTCGATCGCCGCGGCCCAATTTTATTTATAAGCCTGACAGCGCTGACCCCCAAGATTTTAAAAACCGCTACCTGACTCCCAACACATGGCTGAATGATTTAAAAGGTTCCTCAATAATAAAACACTGGCTCTGCTACTTATGCAGACTTTTAACACTTCTTTTTTCCCTTTTAAGAGAACAGTAAACATCTAATTAAAAATATTACAAAATACTAATTTCAAATAAATAATAGCCTAGGGTACCATGGGTAGCCTAGTGGTTAGAGCATCGGACTCCAGACCTGAGGGCCTGGGTTCGATGCCCGATGCCACTAAATACCACCGAGTATAGATGGAGTACATGCTTGCTAAATCAGTTGGTCCGAAAGTCTTGTGGCTGGTAGCAGCAGAAACTACGAGTGCAGGGGACTGGAGAATATTTCCCTCCCCTTCAGTACCATGCCAAAATTGTGGAGGTGGAGATAGGTGGTGTCGCCATCTATCGTAGAGAAGTCCAACCTGTCTCACAGGCAATGGCAACTTTCATTCCTTCCCTGCGGAAAGGACACGACAACAACAACAAATAAATAATATACTTAAATGTATTAATTAAAATTTTTAATGAGTGAGTGAGTGATTTTGGGGTTTATTGGCGCAAGAGCCGATTTCGGCTATACTGCGCCAAACATTTGTTTTAATATCTGTGGTCCAGACGGGAAGAGAAAGAAAGAATGAATTGAATGACAAGAAAGAGGGTCGAAAATTGAGAAGGATCACTAGGGTACCCCGGGTTCGTGAAGCCCGTGTTTACCAAAGACAGTAAACCCCATGGGAAAAGGAAAAGATCACTAGGGCACCTCGGGATTGTGACACCCGTACTCACCTAAAGAAGGTGAGCCCCCTGAGGGGAATTTTTAATGAGAAGGACGGTACTGCATTTCTTTTACAAATGCTGTTATATCACGCGTAATGTTTGTAATTTGCAGTCCTGATTGTGGTTCTATGCCTTCCAGATGATTTCTGTACTTATTTTTAAGATAAAGAACTGAAAATGTATAAGTAGTTTATGGAAAGGCATCAAAACTTTCAGAGCTTTGGTGGACAGCTCGGAAAAATTTTCCTGTAAGTGACCGCAAAAGTTTGAAAGGGATTTATTCTTGTAAACCAACTACAAAGCTCGATCTGGTTAAATCTCTATCAGATGCCCTTCTTTACTGATGAAAGACCATCCTGTTCACACATACACATATACTGCAGATACATGCATTTTAGCACGTATTTCTAATGTTTTTTGAAAATATTACATTGTAATAATGGCTACGTAGTTACAAGTAATAAAAAAAACCTAATTTAATATTCTTGATCAAAATACATGTTCTTATACAGTTTTTTCATTGGGGGCAATTTAATCTAGGATGGCACATCTTTCAGTTTTTCCACGAGGCCATTCAGAGTTTGTAAAAGACGGAAATCTTAACATTAAATGAGAGACCTTTGTAGACCCCAAAAAAAGCACTGGGGGCCCTTGGGGGTCCATGGACAACAGTTTAAGAACCACTGCTTTACCGATTTCTTAGAGATTGAGAAAAAAAGTATGGTAAGTTTCAGTTTGAGTGATTTTTTAAAAATTAAAGTGAATAATAAAAACTGGTTCATGTAATACTAGAATAGCCATAAGACTTTTCACCAACAAAGAAATTTGTCAAACATACTTTAACCAGATACATATGTACTTGTCGTTATCAAACCATTTTGCCCCTCCCCCCATCTAGGGAGCTGATATCCATGAAAAATGTTTTTTGGGGATGTATACTCAACAAAAGAATCGTACTTACCAAATTAAAAATCTGTAGGCCTAATAGTTTAAAAACAGGATTTTTCAAAAAATTATCTATGACACCTAAGCACCCCCTCCTCGGGAGCTGATTTTTGCAAAACCCGTAGAGGACTAATTAACAAAAGAGGCATGCCTGACAAACATCAAGTCTGTAAATAAATTAAAATGATAATTTTTTTATCTATGACAACCTTGCAGGCCTAACTCCTCATCCTCGAGAGTTTATATTTGCAAAACATGTTTTCAGTGGATCTCTACTTAACAAAGAAACATACGAACCAAATTTCATGTTCATAGGTGTAATAGTTAAAAAAAAAACGAGTCTTACAGTAGTAGCATACGATGTGTAACATCTGACATGTTATTGTGGTAAATTCACAATAGCAACTTAAATCCTGAAAAAAATTAATCGAGTACGATTGGAAATAATTTTCTATGAAATAATTATATCTTTATTGAAAATTTTATTTAATTAACACAATGAGTTATACCATTTTTTTAACAAAAATAATTATTCTTGTTCAATTTGGGGAAGAGCGGTAATGATAATTTATGATAAATAAAATATGACGCATATACTTGTATTTTCAAAGTATTTAAAAACCGTTGTGAAAAATAGCGTAAATAACAGTACCACTGTTAGTTGTCGAAACATTTCGATTTGTGTTTATTTTGAGCTTGAGTTCATCATTCAAAAAAGCTATGGCTCGGATTCTAGCAAACTGAAGTTAACTTTAAAATCATCACTCAAAATCCTGGGAAGCGAGTGATATTTTTTTTTTAATAAAGAGCAGAACCACCTTTGGTATATGGTAAAAGTAAAAAATGCAGGAAATCTTTAATTTTTTGAACCGTTTGACTCGGAGAAATGTATACGACCACCGAAATCACTGTTTGTCCATTTTCAAATAAGCATTCTGCCGCACATATGTCCCCAATATCTTGGCTAACAATAACCAGTCCACTTGTTTGACGATAAGTAATATACATATGTCGAGCCACAACATGTGAGTTGTTCTGTTTGCGATAGATCGCAACACCAGCTGCTGTGTGGCCCGGTCGTTTAAATTGTACGCAGCAATCGAAGTCAGGTATCGAAACACGTTCGTCATTGTCTAACCATGTCTCTGCCTAAAGGACTTAGCTTCTTCTCTGATCCTAAAGTGAGAAAACAAAAACAAAGATCTCACGGCCTAGATCGCTGGGGGATGGGGGCAGAGCCCCTTTCGAAGGAAGGAGAAAAAACAGAACTTCACTGAATAGTGCGTGCTTCCCCAACGTCCTGTTAAGCATTTCCGTCCCTTTTCACGAAATCCCTCCCACAAATTTCCAGTAATCGAGAGGAAAGATGTTACACATCAAAAAAGAGATTTTTTATGTCTGTAGTAACTATTCTTCGAGGAAAGAAATTAGCAAAAGTACTTACGTTTTCTTAATTTTAGTGACTCCATGGATGCTATGATCGACTCATCTTTGAGCTGTTTGAAGTGACGCACTTTATTTCGTACAAGTTTTTTTATTTCATTTATATACAACAGTAAGCATTCTGAAAAAGAAAAACATAACATTTTAATTCTAATTCCTGCAATTGGATACTACATCGAATTTTAAAAGTAAAATCCATCAGAAATGTATGCTCAAGTTAAAACAAGTAATCAAACAAAGAATAAACTAAAAATAAATTGCAACATACTGAAGTGATTAACATTTTAGTCTGAAGAAAAATTATTGAATAAACTTATTGAAAACCTATTGCAGTAGTTATAAAATGCATTCAAGCACACAACATTAACTGCTCAAAATTTTAAAACAATTAGAGAAAAACTGATAGGTGAAATTAGTATACATTTCACAAAGCATTAGGTTATAAAGAAATCGAATTTTTAAAGAAGTAAGCTTTGTTCAAATGTATTTAACAATTTCTCTCTTTTCACCATTAAAGACAATGACAGAACAATTGAAAAATAATATGTTGAAAAAATATCACAAAAATCTCTTAAATATACTATACAATTTAAACTGAGATACTTCATACTTTGTTCTTGCTGTAGTCCGAATAGCTTAAGCTTGTTTGCTTCATGTTGAGCTTTCTTTTTCAATCTGCAGGCTCTAAAAAGGAAGCAAAACATTCTTCACAAACAAAGCGAAATATATACCTACACATATTTATATTCATATTTTTTTAATTATATTTTGATATGTGTCAGGATTTTTTCTTTCAGCTTTTTTGCATATTAAGGGATGTTAAACAAATTTAAACACATACAAAACCTTCAAAATTTTTGAAAATTTGATACTCTTCCTAATTTTGATCAAGATTCACACAGATAAAAGAAATATACTAATAAATACACTGATCCCAACACCAAGAAAGAGTTGTGCTAAATAAACAAAATTCGGCAGGCTCTTTCATACATCGGACAAATGACTTTGATTCAAATTTCACGTTAAGCGCATTTAGTGGGGTGCTAGTAGCCTCACTTTGAGCATGTGAATCATGTGTACTTTAAATATGAGCTGTAAAGATCGTGAGCATTATTTATCATTGAGATTGATGTAGTGAGTTGATGTTAGAGAAGAGTGTCTTTTAGAATATGAAGAAGCAACAGTTCACTAAGTTTCAATGAGGTCTTACAATAGGGCGAAGGAAAAGGTGGATTTTCTTTTCACAATATTGCAGAAAGACTTTGTAGGAATGTATCTCCTGTGCATGACTGATGGAAGTAGTGATCTAGGAAAGGCACCATCTTAAGGTATCCGACTACGTTGAAAATGCCATTTTCGGTCAAAAATCGCATTTCCTTTTTATTTTACCATTTTAAAGTTCAAGCAATTAGCTTTCTAAATCTGTCTTTGTTTTGTCTGTGCGATAATTAGAAAAAAAGTTACAGATGTTTAAAATATTTTTACAGCTGTCATTCGAAACCGGAAGTGGTGAAATCGAAACCGGAAGTTGTCTGTTTAACATGCTTTTTACCGATAATTTTTGCAGTTTCAACCCATTATAATTTTAAAAACTATTTCTGACAATTTTTTTAATTATTTAATTGATGGGCAACAATTTCGATCTTTTAATTCGACTCTTGCGAGTGGCAACATTTGTTTCTTCTGACCTCACATGTTTTTGTTTTGATTTGTGCCTTACGAATTTTGATCCTAAATTTCTTCTAAAAACTTAACTTTTTTCGATTTAATTGTACAATTTTTGATCGTTGATGGTTTCTAGACATTCTGCTTTTAAAAATTCAAGTTATAATGGTTCATAAAACTATAAAAATAACTTCTTGAAAATGCAACAGTGGACTGATAACAGTAGATTGGTAACAAAAACATTGGAAGTAGCAAATATTCAAACTTGTAATGAACAAAAACTAGATTCACTGAAGAATTTTTCACAGTGCAAAGAATGTTTTAATGGAACATTAAGAGGTTATGGAATATTTTATTTAAATATTTTGGGAAGTATGTTTTTCTCAATTTGTGTTTCTTCAATTGTTTTGAGAAGAATCTGTACCTGCATGAAGATTACTTGTTTGGACTGACTTCTAATGTGACTTTAAAATGCTCCAAATGTACTTTTATTGTCAATTTTTCAGCTACTAAAAAGCTTAAAAACCAAACTTCAATTAATTTGCAACTTATTTGTGGAATGTGAGTTATTGGAAGATGACATTTGTCTGCGAAAAAGTTACATGCTAAGCTGAATATGTTATGCCGTATGGCAAAAAGAGCATATAGACTTTGTGAAAGAAATATTTTGGCTGCTGCTACATCAACGGCTAAAGATGTCATGAATGCTGCTGTGTTGGTAGTAAAAAGCATTACAAAATGTTCCAACACGTCAATTGGAGAATGTGGAATATCCATTGACGACAGATACATGGACATTCTTCCCTAAAAGTTTCTATAGAAACTTGATCCATCGCCACTGGGAAACTTCCAGATTAGGAAATTATGTCTAAGTTTTGTAGAATTCTAAATGTCTAGTCGAACATGCGTGTTCCTGCATTCATCTGGTATTTACTTCAATCATGGAATCTGTTTGTGCGTACAAAATCTTTGTGTGATTTTATACCACGAGATCTTAAAACAATGTTGATTTCTATGGTGTGTGATGGTGATTCCCAAGGATACATTTTAGTTAAAGATCTATTTGATGTCAACAGTGTCATAAAATGAGTGCCTAATATACTTCTAAGAAAGAGTGAGTATTCGGCAAAGAAAACTTAGAAAAAGCCAGAAAAACCTCGGTGGGAAAGAAAAACTTTCCAGTGTTATGATTAATAAAATTCAAAACTATTATGGCAATAACACCAATCACGTCAAAGCTCTGCTAAGTGCGGCATTTTTTCTCGGTGGCTCCATCAGAGAGATACCCATGTATGCACCATGCCCAAATGGAGCTGAGAGCTGGTGTGAGTATCAATGAAGAATAGCCACCGGAAAAAATATATATAAATAAAGGTGTAAGCCTTTCCATGAAACTTTTAAATATTGTTAAACCTGTGTATACAAAGTTGTTTGATAAGCAGTTATTATAAAATTGCCTCCACGGTGTGACACAAATGTAAACAAATCATTTAACGCGTTTTTTTGGCAAATTGTTCTGAAAGAAACTTTTATTGAGCTGAAAACATTTTCTTTGGGTACCCATATTGCTGTCATTATTTTTAACAAAGCTTTTATTTGTTTGTTTGAAAGCTTTTGGCATAAATGCAAATTATTATACACTGCGTGATGACAGATTTCTTGCCATCATTCGCACAGTGACTCGAAACAACATTCTTTGCCTTTTTAAAAATCAGCCAGAAAAAAAATATAGGGCCCAAAGAAAGTTAAAATTTAATAAAATAGCAAGGAGTGGAGGTGTTAAATATAAATCATTAGAGTTTTAGTAATATACTTGTGATATTTTGTTTTGAAATTACATTTATAAAGTTTAAATGCATTTTTCTCAAAACTGTTTTTTTGTAAATTTCTTGATATTTCAAATGTGATATCTAAAGAGCCAATAGAGATACTTGTATGAAATTTTACACAAATGTTATTAATAGTATTATCTAGAGGTTGGACTAGCAGCTAAGAAATTGAACAATTTTTAGTGATTTTATAGTTGGATTTCCTTATAAAAGTATCGAAAATTTGAATGAAATTCATAGGTTGTAGCTTCGATTAGCTATAACTTTTGATTAAAAGAAAATAATTTAAAACTTGTAGTACAACCTCTAGAAATGTGTTTGAAAAATGTGCTGCAGCAATTTTTTTTGTAAAATATAAATTATTTTTAAAAATAGCCTTTGAAAAAATTTAAAAAATTAATTAAAATTTCATTAAAATTTTAAATTTTTGTAAATTTTAATGTATGTATATTATTTATAACTGTGTTTTTTATCATAGTGCAAAAAATGAAATTAAAAATGTAAAATTTTTAGTGAATTTTAGAAAAATAAAAAAATAGGTCTCCGAACGTAGTCGGATACCTTAAGCAAACTGTGGTCCAAACATGCACAAATCACCACATACAGAGAAGATAGGCATATACTCAGCATGGCTAAGAAGAATTGTAGTGCCTCTACAACAGAAATCATCACTTTTGTTGGCACCAAAGTGACACAGTAAATTGTAAAAATTTGGTTATTTGAGGAATAGCTCCATTGCAATTAGTACTCCATTCCTCAAACTCCCCCACCCCACCAAGAGGAGGACATTTAACCTTGACAAATTTAATGCGCATCAGCCTCACTTTATGGCAGGTCTTTAAAGGCACTAGGACTCGAAACCACAGCTGAGCATTGCTGCCCATGACCACTTGGCTGATGTGACCCCTTTTGAGAAACAGATGTGGAACCCAAACTCCTCTATAAAAACACTTGGTTCACTCTGATCAGATGATTAGTCTATGAGACACGATCCCGTTTATGTTTATATGCTGAACCTGTAAAGTTGAAAATTGTGGATTTACTTATAGTGTGTTGTTTATGAAGTCCAGGCACGATGAATGGTGAAGCGGTACAAGCATATACTTTAATGGTTTTTCTTTAAAATGAGCCAAAAAGCAACAGCACACTCCCTCCTTAGAACAATTATTAAAGTTTGAAATTATTTCAAACTCATTTGTGATTAATTGTGGCTCATTTGGGAACGATTGCCCCCCCCCCACCATTTTTAAAGATGTCTTCACTTCAGACAAATAAATATTGAATAACCCTTCCTAGAGGAAATTTACTCTTTGTAGATTTTATTTTTGATCTGTATTTTTTAAATCAAGATAATGATCAGTCTACTTTTTCATATAAAAATTATTTTAATTTGAAAACGATAAGAACTGGCATGACATCAAGCAAATTAGTTTTTGATGCTAATTAAACAAATGAAAAATTTTCCAAATCATAAGTAAATATAAAAAAATCTACTTTTAATTCAGTTTATTATGAATTTGCAAGGGTTTACCGCTATAAATTATCCCAATCTTTGCACATTTTCTAATGCTTCTTACTAATTTTTGCACACAGTTAATACGTATTCAACAGGATTTACATCAATTTTACTTTCTAAGAACTTAATTTATATCAATAAATTTAGCTAATTACCTTTGAATTTATAAAATTAATAAACAATTAAGTTGATCAGTAATTTGTATAACTTCCCAATTTATTTTAATTAAATTTTGATAAATTAATTTTTTTTTACTTAAATATCAAAGTTTAAGTCATATATCTTTAGTTTTCAAATAAAGGTCTTTTTGCAAAATATGGCTCATGATTTTAATATATGTAAATAAATTAAAAGATAGTATTGAAAACAAATGCAAAACACCCATTGAAAAAATTATTGAGCAAACATGTATCTGTAAACAATAAACAGAGCACAAATAAAACAAAAAAAATTACCGGGAGGCTAATTTGTTTTTTTCTTTTCTTGACTTTGTTCGAGCATTCATTGGCAATTCACTGACTGGAACCAAACCATCAATGAGACAATTCAGCTTTTCCAGTTCTAATCCAATGTTATATAATTTTTTTGGATTAGGGGTCAGGTCATTTCCATCCCCTCTTCTTATTTTACCAGAATGTTTCCCTCCAGCAATTGAAGAACTTGTGCTGAAAACTGGATCAGCAACTTTAGAAAGATCATGTACATTACTTGATTTTCCAGACAGCTTCATTTTTGAGCTACCTTTTGGACCCTTAGATTGCATATTATATTGCCAAAAATATCTTGATGATCTTTTCTTGTCAAGAATAAAATTATTAGCAGCAGCATGCTTTGAAGAATATTTAATTTCTTCATCTAAATCATCATCTAAAAAAAGCAGAATAAATAAGTAAATAATATCTAAATATAACAATCAGTTAAATGTCTTCAACAAACCATATAAAATACAAATTATAAGCAGAGAAGAGTAAAAAAATCCCAGTTAAAATTATTGAGGAAACATTAATCACAAAATTATACATATGTAAATATATATCTTTCTAAAATACCACTATTTTAGAGGAGATAGAAAGAAAATTTATGTAGCTTCCCAAAGTAAACACACACAGCAAAAGCAAATTGTGAACTTCTTTTACTTAAGACCAAAATAATTTAAATCAGAAAATAATTACATTAAGGTTCAATATTAAGAGAATTTTCCCCTTTGGTAGATTATTTTCGGAAGTACTGGACACAGTTTAATGATATTAGGCATGTACATAAGTTGATATAATACTTTAAAAAAAGTCATGGTACACAAGCATGTCCTTATACATAGCTCTTCACACATAGTACAGGAAAGTCTAAGTGAGATGTTACAAAATGGAGGGGAGGGGAGAGTTAAAAAAAAAGTATGATTTTTTTTAGTTATATAACTTTTACAATGTGAATTTGTGGTTGAAATGAAGCACATGAGTCCTAGTGGTAGTCGTTTTAACCTTTACAGTAATTGCGTTTTTGGATTTGGATGATTCTGAGAGAGGAAAAGCAAGTAGCAATTGAGCATTCAGAACCATCGAAATATGCACTATAGGGTTAAGGTCTGGAGAATATTCTCACTTAAATAAATTTGTTGACCAGAGGAGCCATTTGTAGAAAAGTGTCACCATCCATAAAAATGAAATCGGGGTTAAGTGCACCCCCAAAAAGGCAAACACAGGGCTGCAAGATTTTTCTCCTATATCTCTCGCAACAGTTCCAGAGAATAAACTGGACATGGAGATTAGTGTGCCTGTTCATCAAGTATATGTGATGCTTTCTTAGACCATTAAACCTCTGTATCCATATTGTTTTTTTTCTTGGATGTTGATGGACACATGAATTCCTAGTTCTCTTTGCATGAAAGTTCATTGAGAGTGGTTAGGTTAAATTTGGATTCAACAATGAATAGACTTCACTATCCCTGCTGCAATGTATATGCTAAATGCATTATGGTAAATGGGTTCAGTCAAAATTGAGCGGTAAGCAAACAGCAAGTCTTCCTGCTAACAGACTTCTCTAAAGTAGCCTTCTAGAAATAGTAATTATTAAAAATTGAGTTTCTACAGTTGCAGGAATTTTATGAGACAGCTGAGTAGCCGTTGTTATGCCTCACTGTAATAGGCAAATAATCTTCATTGGTCATTGTAGCTATTGAATGATGCTTTGACCAGGTTTTTTCTCTACCGATCTAGTCTTACTGCACTGATTACATAAATTGCACACAATATTGGAAGTTACAGGATAATCCTAAGAATCTGCACTCAAAGGACTAAATCGCCTGAAATCTCCAGACAATTAGCCAACTTATTCCATTATCCAAACACTGCTGGGAATTTGAGTGAAAACACCCACATGAGAATAGCCAAGATATGGAAACACAGGAATTAGCCTGTGCCCTCCCATTTTTCTCTAAATCCGCAGTCCACATGCACTCATAAAATTTTGCATACTGGTTCGAAAGCAAGTATGCTTAAGAATGTATAGGTTCGAAAGCAACTACCTTTTGCTAAGTACTTTTAGAAAAATTCTCTTAATTTTGAACATCAGAGGGTGTAACGTTTAATTTTTCTTTAATTGTTTACTTTAAAAAGAGAAGAGGGGGAGAAAGATGCATTTTAAGAAAAAAAAATTTTACAAAGGAGATTAAATCTGTCACAAATATATCAAATACGTCCTACACTTAGATGCAAATTTTGAGCACGACCCCTTTCTTTTAGGTGTGCTCAGACACAAGTTCTTTTTTTTTTAAAGTTGCTGGATTTATCGTGGATAGTACACATAACATGTCAATTATTCATTTCAGAATGGAAAATATGTATCTACTAATTCAGCAAAAGTTCCAAAATACTGGGAGATTACACTTGAGTGATAACAACAGACATGAAAACTATAAAATTAAATTACAGTGTACTTAGACTTCTTTAGAAATTTCAGAAATTATTATGATCTAAACACAACTTTTTCTCTAATAACTTAATTAGAGAAGATACGTGATAAAATCGATTATACTAATAAATCTACCATAATGAAGTACACAAAGTGCAACTTAGACATTCTTTTTCAGTCAAAACAATCTATTTAAAAGTAGTATTTCAAGTGATGGAAACAGAATTTCAAATAATAAATAAAACTCAAAGAAAGTTAGATCCCCCCCCCCTCAAAATATCAAAGAGGAAGAGTGAATATATGAGCAAAACAAAAAGAAATATAAATTAATACCTGCATCACTGGAATATTCGCCTTCTATTTCAGAATCTTCATCACTGTCAAAGTTATCATTATTTGATGAAGTAGGTAAGCGATCAACATGTCCAGCACATTTTTCACTTACTAATTCTGTAGTTGAAGATTCATCATCACTATCAGTTTTTGATTTGTTACTAGTTAACGGCCAACAAAATTCGCCTTGATCTTTCATTTCACCAGAAGAATTAGGTACAGTTTGCAATTTTGCATCATTGAGACTAGATTTCGTAGTCGGTTTAAAATTCAGTTCTGGAGAATTCAAACTCAACTGTTCCTTCACAAAAGGAGTTTCATCTTTTATAGGAAAGCCCTGCTCCTTTTCTAGCATCGAATTATCTGAAACAATATTCTTAGACTGGTCAGAACTACTAAAGGTAGCAATCTTAAAGTCAGAATTAATATCGGGTATTTTCAAGCACTTGTTTAATGTTTTACTTTCAGTGGAGAGAAAGCAATCGAAAGAATCAAATAAAGACTCATCGTTTGCATTCAGTTCAGCTAAAGTTGGGCTTTGAACAAGATCATCTTTATCTACTTGAAATACTTCATCTATTTTCATCGTTTCTAGATCCAAAGGGCAAGCACCCCATAAAGAAAGGGGACTATTAGCTTCAAAGTAAGGGTCTGATGATGATGAAAGCATATCTGAGGATTGTTGCCACCAACCTTCTACATTGGTTATTCCTATCATTTCCGAGTTTTGCCCATTGAAACCAGAGTCAGTAAGAGAATATTCATCTTCCAGGGTAACATCCTGTGATATGCTATTATCCCCTTCAGAAATTTCAACATTCAAAAGAGATGCACATGCGGACTTTTCATTTACTAAAGCTGTGTAATCATTGGTAAACCATGGATTACAGAAAGCTTTCTGTATCTTCGCATCTGGGTTTTGTGATATAGGAAAAACAGGAGAAGCTAGATAATAAGAGAAACAAAATCCTGAAATTAATGAAAAATTTATTCAAATATCATTTGAATAGGTTATTCTTAAAACTTATAACTACATTTTTAAAATTTTTTTCGAGTAATGAAAAATTGTTTTAAAGATATTCATATTTGATTTTAAAACCTGACAAGACATCATGGATTCAGTCCAGTTACATCAGCAATTGGGAAGGTCTGTATGCAATCAAGATTTTGAATGTTGTTCACTGACATCAAAACCAGGAGTGGAGCACTAAAAATCAAATAGCTCCATACAGTGAAATCACTTTGAGGACATTTTCTTAGAAAAGAACACTGCCTGGGATGTCTAGTCTTTCAAGAAGGGCAACAGTGTTATGGAAGCAGTGTTGATTTCAGCTCATTTTGGGCCCTGGGTGCAGAAGATCTATGGGCCCCCTTTGCACTGGCAGATCAAAATTTATTACCGAAAAACCTGGTTAAGTCCAGTTTATCCAGGCCCCTGGGTGCCCAATGGATAAACCAGAACTGTATGGAAAGTTTAGACTTTGTTCATTTCTGAACCAAAAGAGTATAGTGGTTGGCAAAACGATGTTCAGGCTTAGAGTATATTCTTTCAATTCTGCTAAGCAGGTGTAACCTCGGTCATAAAACTAGAAGTGCAGAAGCAAATCTACAGGAGCTTAAGATGAGTATTTGCTGAAATAGTTCTGGACACTCCTACAGTATTTTCCAACCTACATAAAGATGATGCAGTTAAGTAAAGTTGAAAAGTGTTATTTGCTTAGTGCAGGGGTGGTGAACCTTTATAGATCAATGTGCCATTTTTTTCTAATGAATTGTTAAACGAGGTACAGACGTGCCGTTTAATAATTCTGAATTGCGATTATTGGGAAAATAAAAAAACTAAATACTATCTACACAAAACTCTTTATTTACTACAAAAAAATACATTTTGCACTGTACAGTAGTAGTAAATGTTTTAGTTATGCATGTAATTCAAATTAAAGTAACATAAGTGTGACTTCTGTTGTTGCAGATTAGACAATAAATAACATATTAGGGTTGTAAGATGTTACTGTTAGCAGTCATTGGTTCGTCATCCCTGGCTTAGTGTAATATTGTGTGCACATGATTAAATATTTGTACTGCTATATTTATATTTCTGTGAACTTTGAATCTATATGGATAAAGATTTATAAACTGGTGTGCAAAACTTAAGCAACAGATATTTTTTTCTTCTTTTTTTGCATAACTCCATGAGAAATCATCTGAGACATGAAATTCAGAAATGAGAGACAGCATTTTGTACTTAAATGAAAATGAAAGCATAGTTGTGCAAAATAAATACAATGCATATATTATGCAATAAAAAAAGGCTTCATTGAATTTGTACTATTGTTAGACATGATTGTTTGTCCAAGAGGAAGAACAACAAGCAATGTTCCTTAGTATGTCATATGCCCTCCCCTTACTTCAATGATTACTTCACACCATTTCCCCATATTTAGCACCAGGTTGTTCAACAGTTCTTGAGGTAAGAGTGTCCATTCCTCAATCAGCATCTGTTTCAGTTGTTGCGCATTCCACACATTCTATGAGATTTAAATCGGGGAGAACATTGGCCAATCCATTCAAATGATATCTTCAATTTCCAGCAGCTGCTGAACATCAGCAGTCTGGTGTGGCCCTGCATTGTCATCCATAAAGTCTGATCCAATAGCACCTCGGAACTGATGCACATGGCGACGGATCACCTCTTTACAATAGCAATATCCCGTTACAGAGCCTCTAGTGAAAACGTGGAGCTCAGTAAGCATAGTCAAGCATGATGCCTCCCCAGACGACAACTCCAGGACCACTGGAATGGTTTCTTTCTGTGAAGTTTCTGTTATGAAACCGTGTCCTGACATATCTCCAAATCAAGTGGCGTTGAGTCGCTTGTAGCACTGAAATGACTCTTCCCTAAATTGTCACGATTCCATTGATGAAATGTCAAGTTTTTGTGTACCTTACACCACTCTAAACATTACCTCCGATGGTTAACTTTCAAAGGGATGCAGTGTTCAGGACAGCGGGTGAATAGATCACCTTTGTGAAGGAGTCTGACCACAGTTAAACCGCAACACTTGCTGCCCTGTTGTACACCAGAGGTTTTAATGGGCGCAAATGGGCCCATGAATCTATTTTTGAGTGCCCGCGACTGTCCCCTTGAAGATGCTATAAGATTGGGAATATCACCTCATAAACCTGACTTTGAAAAATTAGTTGATAATATGCTATACCAAAAATTGCATTAAATGTAACTATTTGAATGTTTGTTACCTCTTGAATGTAGGATATTGCTTATGATTGCAATAAAATAAAGAAATATTAAGAATCATGTTATACCTTTTTTTGAACTGCACCTGCCAGTAATACCCTGTTAGTCAGACGTGCCCAGATGGGGAATAAAGTTAAGAACCCCTGCTGTACACAGTTGCCTGAGCAATGGCGCTTTCTGACCAGTACCGGGCTCTTTTCACCTACAGGAAGATATATCGGTCATCCACTGCAAATGTTTTTCCCAAGGCGGCCACCACCAACTTTTTTAACAGCTGAATCTATGGGTTAGACAGCTTCTCAGGCACGCAAAACATCACTTTTGTTGATTCCAAACTCTTCAGCTATACTGATCCAATTACAACCCTCCTCCACCTTTCCGAGTTTTCTTCCACTTGTTATGACATTCGGGTGATTTCTTCTGGCTATATTTCACAAAAGAACTCACTTGCACTTGCAGAGAATGTCTTTAACTACGTCTCCATTCTTCCTTTTATTGTAGTCTTGAGCTGCACGGGCCGACTGCACACACTTTGCGTACACTCATGTCGCCTATGACGTTTTGTTCCAGCCATTTGCATATGCATCACCTTTCTACTAAATTGCAAGCTCATTCTATTGATCGCAATAACTCATTTCTGCAATTTCATGGCTATCTGCTTAACATTTACATAGTTCCGTAAGTTTTGCACACCAGTGTATATGCATGATAATTGTTTCCTAGTTGGAAAGAAATCTACCATATTACTACACAATTCTATTAGATATTATGAAAGTATGTGGTTGTTATTTACATGGTTCTTTACTACTTTTAAAGGCTATTTAATATGTTGGGCAGAAAATCCTCTCCCTTTTCAATCACTATACCCTACAAAAGGGACCTTTACCCTAGCAAAATAAAAAAGCAAACATTTAGTTATTTTTTAAAATTTTTTTCAAAATTATTTAACTTATCAATTTTGTAATGCTATTGTTTTTTAAATGTGAAGTTTGGCATTAAGAGAAATGAGGAAAGAAATTAAGACTTGCCAATTCAAAATATTTATTGTTTAAGTTAGAAGGTCAAAAAACAGACTTTTTTTTTCTTTTCAAAATTTGCAATATTTGTAATTTTATTTGACTTTATTATTTGACCTTTAGAATGAGAAACTTAATTAGCAGTAAACATGTTTTACATTTTGTACATTTTAGCATATATATGGACCTAATAGTAAACACAGTTTACAAATTTAGCCAATATTTTTATTCAAGACATTTTCTTAAGTCAGATTTTTAAGAAAATTTAGATATTAATCTTAATTAAAAAACAAACAAAAAAAACTCATCCAAGGAAAAGCTTTCACTTGCCTTAGCACCATAATTTTCAAAATGCTTTTTCTTAAGCTTGATGCAGTATTTCATCACTTGGATGAAATGTAGAAGCTTTGGAAATCTGTATCTGAGTAATTTAATACACCATCAGCAGTTGCAGTTGTTGCTAGATCAGATACCCCATAACAACCACTGATGAATGAAGTTGTTTTTAAAATGACAAATGATGTGCTTAGTTTTGAATGTAAAGAGAAAGGGGGAAAATTAAAACTTCAAATTTCGAAATATTTACATTAAAAAAAAATTACAATTCTTTATAAAAAACACTTATCAGTATTATGTAATTTTTAACCTTATTAACCTTCAATAGAAACATATCTTAATAAATAGGAAGCATGTTTTTCTATTTCACTTTGTTGGAAAAAAAAGGTCTTTAAAGCTGGATTTCTGAGAACAAGAATAATGGGGACTGGAAGCTAGAGTATCATTAAACGTACATGTGTTGGGCATCTTGCTTTTCTTTTGTGAGTGAGTGAATATTAACGTCCCACTGTTCAGCTACAAGAGGGCTTTTGGGGACAGTCCGCGTAATTTTGAAACCATGGTCAAGTGACATGGACGACATCTGAGCTGGAACCCCCTTCTCCTAACTACCACACCACACTAACGGAGGATGTTAGAGCTCTCGACAGATTTAACGTGGATCTCTTTCCTACATGGCGGGTCTTCAGTGGTACTTTGATTGAACTCATGACACACTAGCCACAATCTGATGCCTAGACCACTTGGCTGCCGCGGCCACTGATTTTCTTTTATGCAACTAGTCATTGATATGTGTCATATTCACATTGCTAAGGAAACAGCGACATTCATTATTTGTTCACCAAATTATTTTGGCTTTCAGTCAATCATCAACAGATGGTAATGGGAGAATTAATTTCTTGGTAAAAATTGCTTTTGTTTTTAACTGCTTTTGAATGATGAATGTTAACTTCAGAGAAGAGTGATAAAAATGATTAAGTGCAATAACAATTGCTACTAGAATGGATACTGAGAGCAAATATTTTATAATCCAAGTGACTTTATGCTAAATAAGATTGTATCTTACAAAGATATCTCAATATAGTTTCCAAGATGGATGAGATGTCACTAAGCTACAACAATAAATATAAAAATATTTTGTAAAGAAGCTGACACAGTGGTTTTAAAAATTAAATATTTGCAAGAAAAAACTTTTATTTTTGTGGCATCTCAGAACAGGATAGTAATCTAATGAACAATAATTATTATAAATTAAGAAAGTCCTACCACTGCGATATAAACAAAGCTTTATTTATAAAAAAGATTAACATTTGTAAAGGGAATCTGTTCTGCTTTTTGATATAATAGTGTATAAATAACCTATTATCATGGACTGCATTTGCCAAAAATTTTAATTTGTGAGAATACATAGCTTTAATTAGTTGTCATTGTGATGTCAACCAAATTCCTTTCATTTATTTAGATTTTATATTCCTGGAAAGAGAACATAGGTTGGGGAAGTTGGATATGCATGAAATGAACAATCAAATTAACAAAAAGGTTTGAAAGAAAACAAAGAGCAAAAAACCACAGACCCATCAAAATACTTCTAGTGAAACTGGAGATTTACAAACTGAAACACACTGATATTGAAGAAATAAAAATACATGGAGGATCTGATATCTCAGGTAATGTTAGTAGTGATGGTCAATTTAAGCATCCAGTTTAACATGAATAAAAAAAATATAGGAAATGGGAATCAACCTAAAAACAACATAATTTTTTCAGTGATCCTTATGGAGTCTCTGATCCAAACAGCTGCAATTGCATCATATGTTTTCCCAACACTCCCAAGTGGTGAAAATGGTAGAAT
>BMAO01019092.1:0-32970 GCA_019973975.1 Trichonephila clavata | reverse complement strand
AGTACAGCTGAAAGTAAATATGCACTTTCAAATGCTTCAAGATCCATCCGCTGAAAATTTTCAAAATAACCGTTAGGTATCGACGATGGAAAAGTGCTGTACATGAAAATACTGGATGCATAAAATTGCCGATCGATTCTGCACAATCATTAACTCGCAAAATGCTCTCTATGATCAGATATTTCCCGATATACACAGGCAATACTTTAATCACGAGTGGCTGGCAGAAAGAGTAATTTTGGAAGCAAAAAACATGGACGTCAACGATTTGGATTTCAAGATACAAATAGTATTGCAAGGGACTTGATGTCATATAAATCTATTGATAAAGTTTGCGATACCAACGAAGCTATAAAATATCCAGCAGAGTTTTTGAACTCATTGTATTTGTCAGGCATGCCACCGTACCATTTACAACTAGAGGTTAGATCTCTGGCTATTTTGCTTCGTAATTTGAACCCACCACGGCTGAACAATAGCAAGCGATTAGGTCAAACGATGTCTGTTTGTGGCTTAGATTTGGGCACATTGTGTTTTTCACATGTTATACGTGGCATGTTCTCGCGTGGGCAGACCATCTAGTTAGTTTGTGTTGGCTAAAGATGGACTTATAATAAAAATATCGTACACTCCATTGCACGAAGAGACTGATAACGTTATTTTTTACTTGCCATAATTTGTGATAGAGATGTAATTTGAAATTTATTAGTTAAAATAATAAAAGAACAAAGAGTTTAAAAAATGAATGTTTGGTGTTTTGTTACATTTATAGGCCGTAATCGTTCACAGCGCTCCATTCCTCTTTCAGTCATATACCACATCCCCACACACTTATAATTTTTTATTTGACTGTCAAAGTATTCACAAGAAATAATTTACATGGCAAAACAACGTTTGCCGGGTCAGCTAGTATAATATATATATATATATATATATATATATATATAATGTAACACAGGTGCATATCACTTCACTAATCACTACGCAGTTACCATACTTATCGAGAAACTTGTTCCATTAATAAGACAAACCGTCAAAATCATCGTAGTATACGCATTATCAGCGGCAAAATTGTGCCACTACGTCAAGACTGCTAGCCGAACATCAGCATCGGTTCTGAAATGCTGGCCTCCCAAATGTTTCTTTAAAGATCAAAAGAGATAGAAATCACTTGTAGTGCGAGGTCGCCACGGCAAACGTCGTCATTTTCGGTGGACGTGCTTATTCACCATGTCCATTATCAGTTATTTCTTTGTGAAATACCATGCACAAAAACCACACCTGTTTTCGTGACATAACGCTTGAACCATACACTTCTACCGACTAGCGATGAATTTCAGCAGGAGAATTTTTCTTTAAGAGTACGCAATACGATTAAATTGACAAAAATCAGTCAAAAAATCAAATCTAATTTTTTAAGCCTAAATTATTTTTTATACTCCTTTCTATGACCTCACAAAATTTGAAAGCTCTAAACTTAAAAATCATAGAATTATGATAGCTTTAACGTTCGTTTTTATTCACATCCCTATGGAAAATCAAAATTTTAAACTGACTTATCTCAGAAAAATAAAATAACTAGTTTGTCTTCGTTTAAAATGCCAAGGCTTTTTTTTATATTGTGCCAAATGCTTTGATTTTTTTTACCTATTGCTAATAGTACATGTAACAAAAATTATTATGCATTTTTAAAAGAAAGCAATGCTTATTTTTTAAAAAAAATAATTAAACTCAGAGTTTGTACATTTTTTAAGTAATTTTCAATAAGCATTCATAAAAAGAAACATTGTAGGAATACCAGTCATGTTTTTGCAAAACCCACATACCAACTTTCGTTATACATAGTTTGACGTACTTTTAAATAAATTTCATGCGTGTATGACAATTTTTGTAGGAGGGTTAGCATTTTAAAATCCTTTTACTCGTTTTTCCATAAAAAATTAAATGGCTAGCTCTTTATGACATTTTGAGCACAAAATCAATTTTACATAGTATTATACAAACATAGGAGACAAACAAAAAAATTTAAAAAATCTTTAAACTAAAAATTTATGCGTAAATTATACCATGTCACCTTAAAGTCAAAGTCAAAATCAAATCATATTTATTTCTATAGAGGAGCATGTTTCCGTCAAGCAGCCATTTTCTTAATGATATTTAGTCGTGTTAGTAGAGAACCAATTCCATTAACGGTACCCGTTAGATGGTATTGGGTCTCTACTAACGGGTCAAAATTACCCGTTTGAATACAGTGAGTGTCTTCATTATCTTTGGATGGAATTTAATTCATACGGGTAATTTTCCCTTCCGTCAGTGCGCTGTTACTTTACTTTTTGAAAACCCTTCGTAAGAGTTATATTCTGAGAGAGTTCTAGAGCATATTACTAAAACATCAGCACCACGAATCGTAACTTATAATCCAAGAAGAATGCAGAAGTACTATTTTTTTTTACAATTTTAAAGTATACGAGTAAAATATATGAAAAATGAATGTTAGAATGTAGTATATATTATGTAACCTATATAGAATGTTGGTTATTTTCTTAACCCGTACGCGACGTGTGTGACATATATGCACCAGTCTCAATCAGTTCAATGCACCTTTCCAATCCTGCAGAACAAGTATAGAATACGATTCACCACACAGTGCCTCCTCCGGCATCCGG
This sequence comes from Trichonephila clavata, assembly GCA_019973975.1. Taxonomy (NCBI): domain Eukaryota; kingdom Metazoa; phylum Arthropoda; class Arachnida; order Araneae; family Nephilidae; genus Trichonephila; species Trichonephila clavata. Next base: position 30,304 of record BMAO01019092.1, on the reverse strand, counting down.
TGACATTTGAGGTTGATGCATATGTGATACACCCCTGTCAGCGTTATGTTGATCAGTACGTCGTCGCAAAAAGGTTAAAATGCAACTGATAAATGTTTGAAAATAATCCTAATTCGTTATTACTTATTTTTTTAGCCTCTCAGATAAGTAATTTTTAATAACAGCACATATAAAATCAAAAATTAGATCCAAAACTACTTCAAAATAATCGATTTTTGCAATTCTCGTCGATTGGAAAATCAAACTTGAAATGTTAACAATCTATTCAAATCTAAACATTTATTTTAACTTATTCACTCCACTCATAATCTAAAAATCACTTCAGATAAATTTAGAGCGTCTTGCCCCCCCTGAGTGTCAAAATTTTATTTTAAGAAAACATGATATTTTACAAAATATAATAATATTAAGTCATTGATATAATGTTGTAGTGGCATTTAACGGTAAGTTTTATTGAAAATATATAAAACATTATGGGATAATTCATAGCTGGCTGAATAAGTTTCCTGTTCACAGTGACACGATTTATCTCGTAGTTTTTTTTCAATAAAAATCTTTACATGCAAAGATTTTCTTTTCATTTGTTTGATTTTACAAGCTCGTCCCCTAATTTCATCTGTGATGGTCAAATGTGCAATGTTGTGTCAGATATTTTCATACAGATGTGTACTGATCCTCACTGAGAAAAACCTATAAGGCGATGTTAGTCATAAAGATTTGTAAAGTGATAAAAATAGACTGATAAGTAGTATACCTCAAAATCACATATTGTTTGCAAAAAAAATCACTCTACCTTACTTCGAAATCTTCGAGCAGAAAATGCACACATCTTCTCTAACTAAAGAAATCGAGGAAATGAAAAGATTTTGAGCGCGGCCTATTTGGAGCAGCTCCCTTCACCGTCTTACCTACTTAAGGGTATGGGGGAAACAAAGCATCACCAGAAACTTCCATAATAACTATTATTTTATTACTATTCAAACACACTAATCAACCACAAGGGAAACTACAAGAGGAGACCCTAGGAGTGGTATAAACACAGCAATCCATTCTACGTGAACAACTCTAAATAAACAAGAGTTCGTGATCTGTTTAGTTTAATCTAATTCAATATATCTTAGATTTTTATACCTTAATCCACTAATTTATTATAGTAGCAAAACTCCTTCCTAAACTCACGTTGTGATAATGAAATATATCTCACCTACGAATCACCGCAACAGTTCATCTGCTCCTTCTATCTTATATTACAAAATTTGACTTATATAGTCAAACTATATTAAATATCAATGTTTCTTCTTGAGAGATGGCTGTGAATTATCGTGAAAGCTAGTCCCAAAGTTTCCCCAAGAGGATTAATGATAAGGTCGTGTATAGATCCGTCACAAGATGAGCATGCGTTAATTTAGGGAATCGGTTATTATGCATTTATGTGATGGGGACGGCAGCAATGCAGGAGAAACCGGCAAATATAATACAACTAATTTTCTTTACTTAGAACAGGATGGTGAACAGTGGCACGTGTGCCATTGATGGCACGCGACACAATATTTTGGGCACACCATTGATCAAAATGGTTTGCATTTATTTCAGAATTTGAAGTTTACTATGAAGTATTACGAACAAACGCAAGTGATTGGTTGCAGGTTGACGGGGGGGGCAAACACGTTTGTTATTGTATTGACTTAGTCACGTCTGCAGTTGCGAATGATGCAAAACATGTCTAAGTACAGCCTAGTCAATTTCGTTCACACAACTGTATTTTAAAGTTTATTTATTTTATATTTACGATTTTTTAATCGTTATTTAACAGGGCTAGTTCAGCAAAAGAACAAAAAGAGCTAGATAGTTGTGACGGATCTATATGGTTTTTCATTAACCTCTCTTTTTCTCTTTAAAAATCAAATTATTTATTTCAACCAACCTTCATCGAAAACTAAACGCGATTTATGTAAATAAGGAATATTATATAAATTCGGTTTTCGAGAGTCGAAGAGAGTAAGAGGAAGTGAGAAGTCAAGTGAATTGGAGATCGAGAAGTCGGCACGTAGTTGTTGACAAGTTAAGCGAGCCTGATACATTTTGATGTGCGCGAAGAGAAGCGGATTTAAAATATTGAAATTCACTATTACGGAGCGTGGAGTCTTCATCAATTCATCCAGATAAATAAAGTGCCTGAAGTTCGTCCCGAAGGATCCGCAGCAGTAAAATATAATGTTACTGTCTTTGATTAAGAAAATCAGATTATTATTGTGTGGCGTAGTTGTAATGGTGCGTGTTTAAGCTTTCCAAATTCGGTTGAAATTCCGTATTATTATCCGCTTGTATTGATTCTCACCTGTTCACTCCACTCTAGTTTATTTATTTTAATTAGTATTGTGTTGTGTATATTCATAACCTATTGATAAGAATTAATAAATCAGTTTGAATTGGAATCATGTCTTGCGATCCCTTAAGTCCGCCAACAGATCCAGCCGGGTTTTCAGATAGACAGGAGGGTATTAATGTAAGGGGTGGAAACCACATAGTAAGTGTAATAGAGAATTTCTAACTTGGTGGACAGAGAAACCAGGCATTATTGTTAAAGGCGACAAAGCGGTGTGTGTTATGTTCTGTGGAATAGTGGCATGCAGAATATAGTCTGTAAAACGATATTTTGAAACCAATCACAAACCCTCTTGTCCAAAAAAGTGAGCCACAGCAAAAATAATTAATTTCTTAGAAACCAAATTCAGCATGTATTTTTCAAAAAGTTACATCTTGGAATCTTAATATAGGTTATTTGTCATCCAATCTGCAACGACAGAAATCACACTGTTATTTTAATTTTAATTTTCATGTATTACTAAAAAATCTGTAACCATACAGCACAAAAGGTATTTTTCGTAGTAAATAGTATTTAGTTTTATTTTCCCAACACACAAACACATATATGTATATCACATGTTAAAATTATTTGGCGGTATGTCTATACCTCATTAAACACTTCTTTAGAAAAAATGGCACATTGATCCATAAAGATTCGCCAACCCTGACTTAGAACATCTTCCTACTGTGTAGATTGCGTACAAAGCAAAAACCGTAAGGAGACTAGGCCTTTTTGTGCAGTGTGTCTCAACAACCCAGCAATTTACGTTGATCTTTGCTTTAAAGCACAGCAATAAAAAATGTATTTTTTCTTAAAAAAATTAAAATACATTCATGTATGTATAATTATTATGTTATACTATATTCATTTAAGTTATAATTTTCATAATAAAAAAATAATATAATTAATATGCTTTTTCTATTATACAAATTTTTCATTCACTTTTCTAATAATTCCTGACTCAAATGGAGATATATAATCAATCTGAAGTTTCATTACAAATTATCAGATATCTTGAAGCCTGCAGTTTTAGTACACACGCTTACTACACGATATCTCGTAGTTGACAGTCAAGGGAATAAACTTTCCAAAGACTTTTTATATCAAGTGCTTGCATCTGGAACAATAAATGTTTACAAATGGAAAGAAGAGTTTCAAATATATTCTGTAAAAGTATACGTAAACAGTATGAGTAAAAATATATGTTAGCCATTATGCAAATTTTGAATTTCTACCACTGCGCTTCATCGCAACAAAAAGAGAGTTTCTCACATGTCGTATTTTTTCCTCGAGATATATTCCTCCTTGTAATAGAGCACCAGCAACATCAGAAAACGTCACTTCATTTGCATCTGAAAACGCTATGGCGATCATAAATTGCGGTTAATGTCAAAAAAGTGTTCTTCACTTATACGGTTTTTGTAACATGACTTGCGTTTCGAACAAAAACTTATTAGAAAGAGACGATTACAAAGTTTTGACTTTGGTTTTACTGACAAAAAACTAGTTTGCGACATTTCTAAATTATGGAATCGCGTTTGAAGAATTGGGTCCCGCCTCATCTGGTTTAAAATGACGAGTCACGTTGTCAACATTCAAAAAAAATTCCCAAATTGTGTCTGGAAATTTCTGGAATATAAAAAACAAAGTTTCCGGAATAGAAATGAAAAATAAAAGCTTAATTTAAAAGTATTTAAAATCTAGAAATGCAGAGGTTTAAATACTACTAATTGGACATCAGCCTAATTGGACATACCAAGTTTCTCAACTTGCTTTCTGAACAACAAATGCAGAACAAAAAATAATACAACTTACTCGAATTTAAGCCGCACTATTTTTCCAGTATTAGTGCTAATGAAAATCAAATATGGCTTCGAATCGAAAGCAAAACCTTTGTTGGATGTCGAAAATTGAGTTTATCTTTTTCAAAGGAAAAATGTAACTGTCCATTCTGGTCACTTGTATCGATGACTCATCTCATTCCACATTGTTTCTTCTGTATTCAGTCTATCCTAAACAAATTTTTTTTTTGTATAAGCTTTCATCAAGACGAGTTGACAATGACTCCAGTATGAAAAGGAAGGCAATGAAAGAAGTGGCCACTGCAGTGAATGAAGGAAATATACGTCGATGGCGTACACAAAAATGATTTTTGCTTGTAAATATTCAACAGACTTTCACTGGACCAAAAAATGGAAGATATTCTCAAGTAGATGATAGCGTTGGTCAATTTGTACGGGACACTCGATATATAGCATTGCCAGTTACAGTACAAATGCTGCAATGCGAGGCAAAAGAAACCATTCAAGAAGGGCAAGTGCTTCGAAAATTGCAGAATAGATATCTGTTGCCTAGAAAAAAGTTTCCAAATAGTCTATAATACATTTAAAAAAAATATTGCAGAACAAATGCACGGGAGACGGCACTGTGAGGAAAAGAAGTTCCGCAGTCAAGCTGTGACAATGGGAGTGATGAATCCTTTCGGAACATGATACTGATGGATAAGAATAATTATAGGTTTATGTATGTATTTGAAAGTTTTTAATACTGGTAAAATAAATTAATTATCAACTTATTATTATTTCTAATTTAAAACTTATTAAAAATTTCCTAAGTATGTGTGAATATCAATAAACCCTTAACATAATTTATTATTATTCCTCAAAAACGTGTACAATATTAGGGGTCCGGCTTAGAATCGATGGCTTAGATTCGAGTGAATGCGGCATTTTTTGTCATTAATTACGAACATTGCATTCCAAAAATCTAATGGATTATCAAATAAATAAACCTCGGGTTGGTACCCTCCTCAAGTGAAATTTCATGCGCATACCTTTCCGTCATTTTGTAGCGCAACCCACACACGCACTTCTATTTAGTAACTTAGGTATACTGCATTTTATGAAAAATTAAATACATTGTTTTAAGGACATATTTGTGTTGTAATAGGCTTTCTCAAAATATGTTCTTATTGAAAATCAGATTTTTTAATTGATGTTTTTGGCATGTTTGACAGCCGCTTCTATTGCGGTCTCTGGCTTAATGATCACGACCTCGTGGTTTGCGTTTGTCGAATCGTGGTTCGAGTCTGATTCCACCAAAGACCCGCCATTTAGAAAACCCAATGCTCATTAAATCTGTTATTCAAAGTACTCACGATAGCGTGGTGTGGATGATAGAAGCGTGGAGAGCCAACTCTATTGTCATCCTCGTTAATTCAGCTAGGTCCCAATTTACATCGCATATAACCGTCGTGTAACTTTAGAGTGCAACGCAAATAAACAATCACTCATTTATTGCTACTTTCCTGGTCACGAACTCGTGGCCAGTCTGTCGTAGTTTTGAGTTCTGCTGCCGCTGGAAACCCACCATATAGAGGAAGCTGATGCGCTTTAAATCTATCATGGTCATCCGCCGGAGTGGTGTAATTGTTCGGTGAGGAGGTAGCCAGCTCAGGTATAGTCTTCTTCAATTGGGCGTTGCTCACAATGACGAAATCCGTCGCCTATTAGACCGCGATATGTTTTTCATGATTTTTCATGATATTATGGGATTTATGTACGAGGAATTGTGGTTCCTTGCCCTTTTATGAAATTCTTGTAATCTTCAAGTTATAGTATAGAAACAGGATTACACTTTTCAAGAATAATGCATAAAACTAAGCGCGTTTGAAAAAACTAAACGTAAAATTTGAAAAGAAATTCAGATTTCAAATTAGTTAAACGATGGGAGGACTCTTTTTACACACAGAATATTAAATTTCCTAAGATTTAATAATTTAAGAAAGTAATTGAGGCGTAATATGTAAAGTAGATTTCATAAATATTTAAATGATGTAAATTTCGAAATTTAAAGTAAATTATTCAAAATGTTTCCGAAAAAATTCGAAGATTAAAAGTACTCCAAAGCCTGTCTAAGGAAATGAAAACATTTCAAAGTATTAAGCTTATTCGTTCCTTTAAATCTCATAATATCCAGCAATTAAATTCAATTCTAAAGAATTTTATTAAATTTAATTTAAAAAGAGAAACGAATTCTAGAAACTTAGAAAAAAGTACTATATATTTGAGTGATTTAATTTTAAAGGGATGTCTTTGAAAACATAAACGCGTTCAAAGAAATTTAGCTCTCGTTCCATAAATCTCAACTTGATAAAAGTAGCGGAAAAGGGAATATCTCTCAAATTGGATATTAATTAAAATTTTTTTCGTCTTCTACAGCAATGCTTCCCAACCATTTTTTCGCCGTAGACTGTGTGTGTTTTCAACGTATACTAGATTTACTCGCCCAGATAAGAGTGGGATGTTGATTGTTTTTACATTGCTTATATTTAATAATTTTAATTTAATTGTATTTAAATATACCTTCAAAATTAAATACAGTTACACTAAAGGTGAATATAAAAAGATTTCCATGGAAAGTCGTCGCACATACCCGAGAGGAATATACACTAGACTAAATAAAATGCAAATAATTTAGCGTTCTTTGAGCTGCCAGGAACCATTTGAACAACGGGCCGATACCGGTACGTGACCCGGGGGGTGGTGATCATTATTCTAAAGCATAGGTTCCCAACCTTTTTCGAACTAGCACCCCCTTTTTCAACAAATATTTCGATAACGCACCCTTTTCTAATAAATATTTCGATAACGCCCCCTTTTCTAGTGAATATTTTGACACCACCCCTTACCACTCTAGAGAAATAAGAGTGTACATAATGCATGGTGAAAACACGTTTTAAAAAATATCCTACACTAAAAGAATATATTTTTTTAATTTCATTTTTTTTTAAGTCCAGTTTTTTTACGTGCGAATCTGAAATATCTACTAGCACAAATATATTTAAATGTGTGTAATATTATATATTTTAGTTATAGGTAGGATATTGTTGGCATTGAAACACTACTGAATTTCTTCATTTAAAAGAGTGGAATAAAAGATTTTTTGATTACCTGTTATAAAGACAAGCAGGGGTTTTGATGATACAAAGTAATTCATAATAAACTGTTGCTTTCAAAATAAATATAAATTGGCAGTTTCAGCCTTTAAAAAATCACGCATTAATTCCTGGTAAACATATTTAATTATGTTGCTTAGATAATATACGTAATGAAATGCGGTGGACGAAACATGTTTCCTATTGCTCACAGACAAGTCAACGCGTGCACTACAGAAATTAAAATGCACCATATCATTTAATTTAATGTACATCTGAATGTAATGTAATCTTTTAAGTCTCTCTCTCTCTCTCTCGAAATATGTAAATTTTCGTACATGTGATATAGCAATGATTTAAATACATACACTCAACATAAGGTAAACAGTATTAAAGTTTACTTTTGTTAGTACATAATCAGCGTGTTTTTTTAGTCTTTTTTGGTTAATCTGCCCAAGCCCCTCCGTGCCATCTCAACGCCCCCCTGAAAGCCTCAAACGTCCACAAGGGGGCGTTGAGAACCTATGTTCTAAAGGGTCTACTTTTGTGCTTCTCTCTTATATTTATCCATTTATTATTAGATATACGTTAATGGTTCTTTGTTTATCTCTTTAAATGAGCGGAAGATGCAAAATAAGGAATTTAATAGCGTCGTTATGTGGAATTTTATATAAATTCTATTTAAATGAAATTTAATCTTAAAGAAAAAGTCAAATTGTTTATTTATGCTCTAGATTATGTTTGAATAATTTTTTTTCAAAAATATGTGAATCAATTATGCGCCGCGATATTTGAATATGAATAGCTGTGCGTCTCCTTCGACCCTCTGGTATGTCGTGGTGGTCGGAATATGTCACAGGTCGGATTAATGACACAATTATAAAAAAATCACGTACACGCAGAAATGTCGGCGTCACGAGGGAAAGAAAAAGCCCGTGCAACGACTAAAAAAACTAAAATAGTACATAAATTACGCATTTAAAAAATATTTATAAAAATAAGAAAAAAACAACAAAGCATAAGTGATCATTCAAGATAGTTTCATACAAATTAAAATTTCAAGGTGAACATTGTCCCTGCAAAGCTCTACTTAATGTCGCTATATCAGGGCTATAATTTGTGTTTTTCAATTTGATACATGATTCTGAAGATTCAGGTTTTAAGCAATTTCTTTGTGGACTCAAACATATTTCATATGAGAAAAATTTATTCTTATATATATGAAGAGCCAAAAGCGGAATGCAGAGTACATGCTGTTTTTTTCCAATAATTAAATCTCAACCTGCGATGACCATCTAGTAATTTAAAATAACTGTCAACTTATCGTTAGAGTTTTGTTCCGGATTTTTTTCGCAATTCCGTAAACTTTGCTTTCTATAATGCTGAAGTTGTTAGTTCAATAAATTCCAATTAAAAATTATCCACTTTCATTTACTCAAAAAAAAATTATGTTCTAGTATCTCTTTTTATTAGCTTGATTCGCACCAAAAGTATGAAATAAAATAATTATGACACTCAAAAAAAAATTGCAGTTATTTTTAATATCTATTTAAAAGGGCATTTGTTATGAAATTGGATTCCTTTCCCGTACCTAATCATCCTACAAGCGGTTCTTTTTTTCCAGCGAATTTATTTTCAATCCAAATTATTCATGTGGGTAAAATAATTGTTTTTTTTTTAATTATATTTTTGCTGCAAAACTTGAGCTTAGCAGAATTCCGATTTATTCCTAAGACTTTTGTCTTTCCTTTTAACGTCTTTGCTCAAGTTTTTGGTTGTAGAAAGAACAGCTATTTTTTTTCTTTTTTATTTAATATGCAGCAACGAGTGCCGCTTCATTTTACAAATATAATACAATCATTTTGATTTGCGTTGATTATTTAACGCTTACTATGAGTCGCATTTAAAAAGAAGATTTTTCTTTTGCTTAAACCACACAAACTACATGCAAGCGTATTCAGCAGAAACATTTAAAAGCAAATAATTGAAAGTGAGAAATAGCCGTTAAATTAAAATACGGGAGGCACAGAGAGGAGAAACAGAGGGATTTAACTTAATCTTATAATTTTGTTTCGTGGTGGAATGCCACTGAATATTGCTCAGATTGCCACATCTGCCACGCGTGCCATAGATTGCAGAACCCTGCTGTTGAGCTTTTTTTCCGCCTAGATAGATTTCGATTAATAATAATTTTCTTTCTCCAGCGGTATCTGCCCTAAGGTACTCCCTATCAAATTGAAAATGGATATAAATGTCCATACATAAATAAATACACATGCACATAATTTGAGGTCTTCAAATTAAGAATTGAGCCAATATTTATAACTTTTAAAAATCCTACTATCAATGCTGTATAAAATCAATAAAAATGTTAAGCTCAAAAGGTGAAAAATAACTTGTTTTCCTACAATAAGTCCTCCTGGGGTTGCTGAAGGGAGTACCGAACACTGCGCACCAGAACGTGTTGCAACTGATCTTCGCGTACCTCCTACTATTATCTGTTAGGGGAAACTCTTTCTTTAAATATTATTCTATTGAAAACTTTTTCCCAAAGAAGATGTGACGTACTCAAATCAAGCTTATATTTAAACATTAACTTTCAGGTTCGAGAGAGAGAAATTAGCAGTGAGCGATTAACGTAAAGTAATAGAAAGTAAGGCGAGATTGTTCCGTAGATTATTTGCTTAGTATTTAAGATTGACGATTTGTCAATTAGATATTTAATTTGGATTAGCATCGGCTTAAAGTCGAGTAACTTAGACGTATCTTAGATTTTCTGGAATGTGTATAGCTAATGCATTCCTAAAGTAAACCGTAGGTAGCCTAGTGGTTAGAGCATCGGACGCCAGACCGGACCGTCTGGGTTATATGCCCAATGTCCCCAAATACCCTCCGAGTACACACGGAGTAAGTACTCGTTAAATCAGTGGGTTCGAATGTCTTGTGGGTGGTCGCAGAAGCAACCACAGTGCAAAGGCTGGAGAATATTTCTCTTCTCTCCAGTGCCATGCCTAAATTGTGGAGGTTGAGATAGATGGTGTTGCCATCTACCGTTTATGAACCGAGCCAAATCGTACTGTCGTCTGCACGGTGCTGAAAGCTAAAAAAAAGCTAACAAAAAGCGTACACCTAGCCCCCAGCCACGATAATCTTCGTGGGCATCGATCTGACACCGTCAGACAGGGGGCATTAGAAACAACAACAACATAAAGAAAGTGATTAAATTTATAATTAAATATTACTTGTATCGTCTTCCTCGCTTTTGCTTCCATAAGTAGTTTAAAGTGCATTTCCCAATCTTGCTTTTCAGGTTTGTTAATTTGATGAGACTTTTAAATAAATTGTGTGTTTTGACTATGGCTATTCTTCCTTCTACCTCTCGTACACTGATGGATGGGGTAGTCTATCCTTCACAGTGTGGTTGACACAGAATGGCGCACCATTACATTTTTCAATTGAAGTGAGTAACCACTGATATGATATGTGTCCTGGTAGATGGAGTGGACGCGGCCCCAACACTTCCCGGACTTAAAGCCGATGAATTTCTTCTTCTAGGGCCAAATGAAATCAATTTTTTTATGAGATACCGTTGGGTACAATGAAGGATCTATCGTCACCGATCATCGTTGCTTCATCTGACATCACTAGGACACTGAATTTGTTAGAATGTGTGCAAAAATCTCCTTCATCTGTCAATGTCGGTTGTGCTAATACCTATATGGCCGCAACTTCCAACACTTCCTCTGAAGATTCCTTGTCATTGCATTTCTGACGTCGAATGTAATGTTCGTAATATAAGCAGTCTTTACGTTTAATACAGTGTTTCTCAATGTGTGGGGCGTACCCCCCGAGGGAGGAGTGACAACCACACAATGGGGGGGAGGGCATGAGCATATTGAAAAGTCAAAAACAAAAAAATTGTTAATTTACTGAAAGTAAACAAATAAAATACATTATAAAAAAATAATATGCACATTCACACTGATATAATACACTTACAAATATATCAATACTGCGTAATGTATTTTATAATTAATTTAACAATACTAAGTTAAAAACAAGTTTTTTAATTACCAGTGACCCCATAGACTTGTCATATGTTAAAAAAAATAACACATATCTTGATCATTTGTACGGTTTATAATTGATCTCTTACCGTTGATTAAAAGATCCGTGATTCGCTCCCCAATGCCATCGTTTAACAAGTAGATAAGCGTATGTGGAGCGTAAGCAAATGCTCTGAAAAAAGTAAATCCTTCCAAACACACACATTTCCAAGGTAATTTTATTGCATTCCAAAGCCTTCGAAATAAATTTATAGATATCAGTGAACAGAAAACATCGTACTTCGGAAAGACGTACGTATATGTTCGGGTTATTAACACACTGACTGAGCGAGACGTTTATATACGCCGCCAGCACGTAGGTTTAGCGTCAAAGTACAGTATTATTGAATTCAATATATAGCTATTGTAAGGATGAAAATTATGATTGAATATCGGGTCGCAAATATTAAAAGTTTGAGAAGCACTGGTTTAATAAATATATTTTTCACTTCTTATTGACCATTTTCATTCCACTCGACATTACACCCTTCATAATTGCTTTTGGTAAATTTCTCTGTCTAAACCTGATTGGGCGATTTGTCGTCCCCAGGCTTCCGACAAGCGCACTTCTGAATTTATCGGTCAAATTTAGAAACACGGTCAATTTTTTTATTTATTTTTTGTATATGAGATCCGATATCCAAACGGAAATTTCAAATTTAGGAGATACGTAAATAAAACAAATATATTTTAACCTTATTTTTAAGAAATATATTTTAAGATGTTTCTGGTAAAAAATGACGGAATTTGCATTTTAATGGTGCTTATTTAATATGCCTTATAGGAAGAGTATTATAAATTGTTTCAACGCAAGTTCCTAAATTGACTAACACATTTTGCCACGATATGAATAATACTACGACTGCAAGTACTTAGTATAGAAACATTTAATGCTTTTTATTCTTATAGTACATAACAAATATATGAATATAAGTAATCTTCCGATAATATATACTGCTCCTTTTTACTTTAACGGAAAATTAATGTGGAAGAGTATGTGAAAATGTTCTTCACTGATGTTAATAAAACTCAAACGAGTGAGTGAATGATTTTGGGGTTTATTGGCGCAAGAGCCTATTTCGGCTATACTGCGCCAAACATTTGTTTTAATATCTGTGGTCTAGACGGGAAGAGAAAGAAAGAATGAATTGAATGACCAGAAAGAGGGTCGAAAATAGAGAAGGATCACTAGGGTACCCCGGGTTCGTGAAGCCCGTGTTTACCAAAGACAGTAAACCCCGTGGGAAAAGGAAAAGATCACTAGGGCACCTCGGGATTGTGACACCCGTACTCACCTAAAGAAGGTGAGCCCCCTGAGGGGTAAAACTCAAACGAGTTTTTATTAATGTTGTACTTTGAATCAACACGAGGGCTACTGGTGAAGGACGTAATTTTTTGAGCCTCGGTCAAGTGACGAAGACGACACTTGACCCGGCACTCCGATGTCTTAATTTCCACTCTACAACAATGTAAGAACTAAGATATACTACAGATTTAACGTGAAACAGGTACTTCAGACGGTACACGACGGTTCTTCAGTAGCATTTTTTAATTTTTTTATTCAATACAATAATAAAAGCTCCGAGCACCACTAAGTGTCTTTGCAGTAGTATTTCTCAGTAGCATTGGGACTCGAATCTATGATTTGTAAACACTGGCCACTTTTTCGTGACTATGACCACTGGGCTAGTGCGGCTTTCCAACATTGTAATGTACTTGTAATTCGAGACTACACACAAACATTGAAAACTTCTACATAAATATACATAAAATACACCTTTTTTTTAAAAAAAGCGAAGTGTTTTGTTTGGAATAATGAATCAAAAAAGCTCGTGATTAGTCAGTTTAGTATATTATTTTAACTGCTCAAGAATTTTACTCAACAATTATAAATGATGTAATAACTCTTAATAATTATAAATATTCTCAAATTATATAACTAATTTTTATCCACAATATTGTCACGAATTTTTTATACAATAATGTAAATAATTTGTATATTTGGATGTGCAATGCCTTTATATTACTCTATGTTATATTTATTTCATGTTAAAGTTGTAATATTCACAAGCAACGCCGCTCCTTACGTTATAATGGTGAAATATAGGCGATAGAGCCAAGTTGGCATTATTTTTGGCGACCAAATTGGCGACCATGTTGGCGAGTTCGGGACCCTCTGGATTCTTCTAGAAATTAGTAGAGAAATCCACTAATTTCACGATCTATGACGCGAGTGCATCTTTCCGGAACTTTCGGTCCCGGCTATAAATAGAGTGATACTCGCCGCAAGAGTCGGTCTGATTTCAACCAGCGAGTAGTGAGCATTGTTTTGATTTGAGATTAGTAGACTTACCTTGAACTTGATCAGCTCGGCTGTGCTTGTGAATAGTCAGTTACATACGTGTAATTTAGACACTGCTTATTGTGTCTGAGTGCTGTTGAAGGTGTGAAATCCTTCTATTATTTATTCTGTGAAACTTGCTGCTGAATCCTGTATTTCAAGGATTGATTTTCGACAATAAATACTCATCGCTCTTAAAGAGTTGCCTTGTTATTTACGACTGATTTTGCATAAAATCCAAGAACTCCGATCTACGTAACAATTAGTCACTGTTCGCAAGGTAACGCAGGGCGGCTTCCAGATAATTTTAACTTTAGAGTTTCGAGCCAAATCTTCCCTGATTATTGACACATTGGCTCCAGTATCAACAACCAGTATCCCACTCTTTAAGAGCGATGAGTATTTATTGTCAAAAATCAATCCTTGAAATACAGGATTCAGCAGCAAAATTCACAGAAAAAAATAATAGAAGGATTTCACACCTTCAACAGCCTCAGACACAATAAGCAGTGTCTAAAATACACGTGTGTAACTGACTATTCACAAGCACAGCCAAGCTGATCAAGTTCAAGGCAAGTCTACTAATCGCGAATCAAAACAATGCTCAGTATTTGCTGGTTGAAATCTGACTGACTCTTGCGGCGAGTATCACTATTTATAGCCGGGACCGAAAGATCCGGAAAGATGCGCTCGCGTTATAGATCGTGAAATTAGTGGATTTCTCTACTAATTTCTAGAAGAATCCAGAGGGTCCTGAACTCGCCAACATGGTCGTCAGTGTCGCCAAGTTGGTCGCCAAAAATGATGCCAACTTGGCTCTATCGCCACTATTTCGCCAAGTTCCCATTGAATCGCCATTATAACGTAAGGGGCGGCGTTGCTTGTGAATATTACAACTTTAACATGAAATAAATATAGCATACAATAATATAAAGGTATTGCACATCCAAATACAAATTATTTACATTATTGTATTTAAAATTCGTAACAATATCTTAATTTAATAAAGACAAATATTAGCAACTATGAAGCAAATTTTTCTGATATAGAAATTAAATTAAAAGACAATGATATATTTGGTAATATTTATGACAAACGAGAAGAATTTAAATTCAATATTATAAAATCACCACATTAGGAGAGTAATGTGCATGTTTCTATAGTCAGAAATATTGTTATTTTAATTACTTACAACGGTATAAATTTCTAGTTCCAAAGAAGTCAGAAAAAATAAAAAAAACTGTAAACACATTTCACTAAATACTGCTTAATTCAAAAATACCCAATTAATATTAATGATAGTTATTTGAATAAAGAAATTCTAAATAGTAAGTATTAAAATTCCATAGTTTATTAATAGTTTATAATTATAAATTTATCATTTTTTCTAGATAGATATAGTTACCTCCAAATTTTCTAACTTTGGATAAAATTACTTATTATCTTAGTTCTTTTAAAATCATATATAGTTTTAGTGCCTCTAAGGTAATGGTAGCTTGTTTATATTTTTAATTTTTTATTTCTATTCTTCTATTACTTTTACCCATGCTTTGAATTTGCATTTAGGTCCAGAATATGACAATAACTTGTTTATTGTACTCAGATTTAGCGCGGGCTCCACGTTTTTGAATGCAGGTACCTTTGAATGTAGGTAGGTTTTGAATGAATGTTTTGAATTCTTAGGTACCTTTTTCTTGCAATGGATTTAGATATTCTATCCATTATTTTCAATAGGTTTTGCTCACTATTATTTACAGAAAGGGGGATGGTTGGCTGGCCACAAAACATGTTCAATATCTTTATATAAATTATTTTATATATAAGTTGTGTTAAATCAGTTATTTTTATAATACTGTCACACACACATCCATATTTTTATATATTTAACTCTATTATATTTATTTTTTCATATATCCTTTCTAAAATCTATTGTCTGGTTATCTTGCCATTTCAATTTTTTTCAGATTTGATTAATGTTTATCCATTTCTCTCTTGTAGAGAAATTTTGTATATATATATATATATGTTTAGAAGTATCTAATGTTTAAAAATTCAAGAAGAACAAGTCAAGGCTATTTTTAATCTCAATCTATTTTGAACAACAAAAACTCTTCTGTTGTCATTTACAGATTTAAGTTTCTACAATAAAAAAGCAAAAGATAATAATCAGGTAGAGGAATAATCAAGATTTAACTCGAGGAAACTTTTATTTAAAAGTAACATTTTAAAACATTTTCTTTTTATTTAAAAAGTAAAATTTTATAAAATCCATATAAACCAAATTTTTTTCTTTTAAATATAAATTATGATACAATAAACACTAAATGAAAATTATGGAATGAAATCTACATATTTCAGAAAAAAATATTTAATAAAGATTAAAATATAAAACCCTAAATGAATTTTAAATTAAATGATTATGAAAAAACTTTTTCAAGATGAAAGGGTTAATTCCTCTTATAGCTCAAATCAAATGTTATTTACGATATATAAAGAGTATTTACATTTTAAAACATCTTTTAGATACATATAAAAAAAACAGATGCTTCAAAATTCTGAAAGTTAAAGTACTTTTTCATTGGGGGAGAGGAAAAAGAACTGAAGACAGACATGTAAAAAGCACAACCATATTCCGCCCATTGTAGAAAAGGTAACAAAATACTCAAATGGGGATCTTTTTCGGTTAATTGTGAACCAGAAATTACCAAGAAAATTAATTTTTTCGTCTAGACACACAAAATATGGCGCATTTCCCTCTGAAGAATATATATACGTGTAGTGATATAATCTATATAAGCCGGTAACAACCTCCGCGCTATTGCTGATCATATTGATTTAGTGGTTAAGTTACTCGGCTTCGGACCCAAAGGTCCCAGGTTCTGTCCTACCAGGATAAAAACGCGCCACCTCATTTGGTGACCCTAGCTTAAGGGGACTCGGCACCTTTTTTCAATTTTTTTTTATTTAAGGGTTTTAAAATATCTTTTGTGTATATTATAAACAGTTACTATTAAACAAAGAAATTTTTCCATGAAAAATAAAGCTAACTTTGATAAAATTTTAAAAAATTTAATTTTTAAAAAATTTTTTAACGATTTTTAAATTTTTTCTTCTTTTACACTTATATTTGTTTTCACACCAAAATTTTTTTTAGGCTTATAAGACTATTAGCAATAACTTTAGGGATCTATTTTGCAATAAACAAATTAGTTTTGGAAAAAAAAATTAAAATGTATACAACAACGGAAAAAAGGCTAAAAAAGCATGATTTCTGCTACATTTTCTTTTATAAAATTTTTTCTAATCAAAATATTGAAAAATTGATCTCTAATTTTATTAAGTATATTGTAATAAACATACAGACCAAAATTCAAGTTGTTTCATAAATATCTGTAGTAGTTTTGTACTTTTAAGTATTGTGTTTTCATGAAAAAACTCAAACTGAGAAAACGCAATTTGAAGAATACAAATCAATAAATAAATATCAAAACAATATCTACATTTTGTAATAAGTTGTAAATATATTGTATAGATATATACCATTAAAATAAGACATAAAACAGTTCAATTTCAAAGCATTAAACAAAAATATAAGCTTTTTATAAAAAGCCTGTCTGACCTCAAAATTAAGAAAAATAGGAAATATCATTATCTGACTAATTTTTGCAAGAAACATATATTAAATTTATTCAAAAATAAATGAAATACATAAAATAAATAAAATGAAAGTATATGAAATGTACAACAGAGAAAATTTAAAAACTTTAAAATTAATTTGCTATTTAATTCAATATCTAATATAAAATAAAGTAAAACATGTTAAATCTAAAATTCACTATTTTTCCAAAACAGTTTTGTTTTAAAATTGGCCTGCGCCATAAGTCATTCCTTTTCTTCGCTTAGCTAAGAATTCTTTTCTATATATAGCTTTTTTAATAAGCTTAAGAGCCAGCTTATTACTGGTATTTTGAAGACGTTTTCTAAATTGTCGTTTTCGACAATAGAGCAAGTAGATAGTAGCAAGTTGTTTGGTAGAACCTCCAGTAGCTACACCTAATGCTTTCTGTGTTTCTACTATGGTACGTGCCGTACCCTTATTGAATTCACAGACAGCTTCTGTTACTGACCGGTTAACACGTCTTTTATTCACAAAAATTTCCTTTGGACACTTTGCCCAAATCATGCTATGCAAACTTTCGTTTGCATTTTGCGTTCCGCATCGAATACACCTTTCTAACAATTCATTAGATGCAAGTCTTTGGTAAATTGGAAGAATTTTTGGAAGGAACTTTTCATTTATTGGTGTTCCTACAGTTAATTTATGATTTCTTGGTTTTGCACCGTTAGCAATCGCAGATTGGTAGAAACACCAAGAGTTTACTCCTGCAGGACACTTTGAATGCTGAGGTTTAGCATCTGTAGAAATGCTATGCCACAAGGTAGCATATATTGCTGTTTTCATAGCTTTCACATCCCCTTTGTTTCTCAAAATAGCCTTTTGGTAGTAAGTGGTTAATTTCTTAATTGTAGCTTCTTTCAAACTACCATGAGCTTTAACACCTAAAGAAATACCTTGAGCACGACAATCTTTAACAGTAGATCTTAAAGCTGTTTCTAACCACTTACTGACATGATTTATGCATTCTTCCTTTTTTATCACAACATCCGGTCCGTACACTTTTTTCTCAACCAAGTTATGAAATGTCTTACAGTCACCATCGGATAAAACTGTGATATAACGAAATCCGAGTGACGTGGATCTTTTCCATAAAGTTAATGCAGCTTCCATTTCCATCGATGTAGATGAGCCAAAGTGGTTTATATCACATTCGCTTTTATGTCCTTCATACCATATGCTGAATTCAGCACTTGACTTGCCTAACTTATTTTTTGCCACAGAGCAATGACGACACACCTTACTCATCACTTCAAAGTCAACGACATAACCGGTGAGCATATGTATAACACACCCTACACCGATGAGTGAGGAGTGACCACGCGTTAGCCACGTGCCATCAAAACTAACACTTAGGTCTGTGATTTCAGCAGAACTATGACCTTCATTCTTGTAGGCATCTTTAATCTCTCTGTGGGTTTCCGCAAATATGTTTTCAGATGCCAGAGTGTATGCGTTATCCAGCCTTCTTGCACACTTCCCATATGTAGTTGATGAAAAAGGATCCATATTTATCACCATACAAAACTTTTCTATGGCTGAATAACCTTTCCCAATGCGTGAAAAGGCTTGAGTTATTCTCAAATTCACATCATGGCTTGTAGGACCAGACTTTAGAGAAGTACTTACAACAGTTTTGTTTTCATCACAGTTGCTACACAATAGTTTTAAATTGTATGAAAATCTCAACTTGGCTCCAAGCTCCAGTTTCAAACCTTGTTTTTCACAATATTGGCACTTTGCACTTAAAAGTAGATTATTAACTTGGTTGTGTGAAGTCCACCAATATATAATGTCCAACAGCAGAGGTATCCTTTTTTACCTCAGTATTTAATTTTTCAAGGCGTACATTTGATACTAATGAATCTTTTATCACTTCACAGTCAACATTCTCCTTACGCCATCGCTTTTCATTCATTTGCGAAGCATGCAATGAACGCTTCCCAAGAGGCATATTAGTGATAATAAAAACTGATAAAACTAAAAGAATGAATGAATTATGATTGAAATAGCATTAAAAATGCTTTTTTAAGTTTAGTGGCGCCATCTACCCGCAAAAAAGAGAGAGCAAACAAGAAAAAAACATTCGTCAGATAAACATGACGCAAGAGAGCAACCAAAGAAAAAAAATTCGTCAGATAAACATGACGCAAAAAAAGCAACCAAGGAAAAAAAATCGTCAGATATAAACATGACGCAAACACACACACAAAAAGAAGAAACTGACCGCTCCCATTAACAACTATATCGTTCGTTCGCCTAACCAGCTCTCTGGTAGGGGAGTGTGTAGTGATATAATCCATATAAGCCAGTAACAACCTCCGCGCTATGGTGAACATTTTGGTGTAGTGGTTAAGTTATTCAGCTTCGGACCCAAAGGTCCCGGGTTCTGTCCTACCAGGATAAAACGCGCCACTTCATATGAAAGAGCTGTTAAGCGTCTGTTTTATTTTTCTTAATTGATGATAGTAACCGATTTATAAACTCACAGCAAACACATAAGATTTTTTTGTTCGGGTTAAAACGAGAAAAATGTTTCATTGTGAATTTCTCCTAGAAAGGAAATATTTAAGCTTTTTTTTATATATATTTAGATGTTTAATGTGATGTATCTCGTTATTTTCGTGTCTGCTTTTATCAAAAGTGATTTTCATTTATAAAATATTTCATAGTAACATTAACTTTTTCCTTTAAAAGTCTTTCTGCATTTGAATGAAACCCATTAAAAAAATGAAACATTTTTTATACCTGCGGATTCACTTTTTTACTTAAAATTCCATGTAATCAGGAAATGAGTTAAATCAGGGTCGAATGAATCGAGAGTCGGGGTGGAAATTGAAGGGTCCAGAGTTTTAAAAGAAAGGTAAGGCTAATGTTTTTGAATCATATTGTCAAGTTTGTGTTACCTGCAAAATATTTCTTTTCAGTTTCACTTTTTTTGAGCATGTTTTAGGGATTAAAAGAAATTAAAATTGCAATTTCTTGTGAATTTTTATTTTGCTGTATTGATCAATTTAGACAAAATTTTAGCAGAACACTAGATCTAATGTTGCATGTTCTACATTATCATCTATATCAAATATTTTTTGTACTAAATAAATTTGAAGTAAGTATGTATTTCAGTTTTATAGAAATATAAATATTATTCTTATTAATGCTATTTTACATTCAATAATGCATATTATAACAACTTAACATATTTTATTTAAAAAAAAAAATTTAATCCAAATTTTAAAGTATGGTTTATAATTCAAAACAATATCTCAGGTTTACAGTCTCAGGTGTGTTTGCTTGTTATTATTGGAATTTAATATCTAATAAATGTAAATTTTCTTTGTAAAACAAATATTATTATTATTTTTGTCTATCGCTAAAAATAATATTACAAACCTCTAGTTTCAATTGAACTCAATTTTAATGATGGATGCAAAACATTATTCTTATTCCTATCAAATAAAGAGAAACACAATTCTTTGATGTGTGTTGAATATAATTTGTCTTAGTTACATAAATGTCAAAAAAAGTAAATTTTAGAGGTCTCAGGGGAGTTAATTTGTCTAAAGGAGAGAAAGTGTAAACAAATTTCAAACGGGTGTAATTCTTTTAAATTAAAATTAAATAATTCGAATCTTTTACATATTATTTACATAGGAATAAAGTTTCAAAAAAGTACAAAATGTTTAAATTATAATCATAATTTTCAAAAGTATAAGAATATGAAACTAAGAAACATTTCTGTAATAAATAATAAGTAATTTTTGCGTTGCGTATGCTATTTTCTAAAAAAGGAGTCTTTGATGTATAAAACTTTATAGAATTATAAAATGTATCATACTCTTTAAACCGTGCCTATAATTTTATTTTTATATATCTTTTGTAATTCAAAATGTTTGAAAAATATTGAAATTTTAAAAAAGAATTTTTAAAATGTAAATTATTATTTTTTTAAAAAAAGATATAATTTATTACTCTCTCTATATAAAAATTGCCACAGAGTAATAAGGATACATATTTAACTTTATAAATCAACTTTTTGCTAGTAATTAGAGCTACTATTTTAGAAAATTGCATGCGCAACGTAAGACTTAACATTTTTTACAGAAATGTTTCGTTAATATGCTTTAACTTTTAAAATTATAATTGTATTTTAAGCATTTTACACTTTTATAAAGCCCCATTCCTTTATAAAAGTCAAGTGGAAAAATTCGAATTATTTAATTTTAATTTCAAGGAATTATATGTGTTTGAATATTGCTTGTATTTTCAGCCCTCGAGGCAAAGTTAACACCCCTGAGATCCCTTAAATTAATTGGTTAGACTCTGGGTACATATAGAGTTGATTCTAATTTTATTATTATATTAGTTTAGATACTAAGTTAATGCTCAGTTTTTATTAAAAATAAGATGTACATTGGTACATGCTGAAAAAATAAATGCAAATGTTATTTAAAATTGATCATAGATTTCACCACAAAGTATTTTATAACCGTAAATTTTTTTTAAAACTTACATGTAGTAATTTAAGTTTTTACGTGGTTGGATAAAGCTCGTGTTGAAACGCTAATAAACAATTTCTTCCATTTCCATTCATCAAAATATTGACCTTTCATCCAGTTTATAAACTGCAGTACGCGCTATCTAAGATAGTCGCTATCTTAATATATATCCAGAGATACTCAACCCTAAGTTTCTAGTAATCAATCTTCACAAGCAAAGATGCTTTAACTGAAGAGCAGACGATTTTACTCGACTTGGCATCCATCTTTGTGAAGGGCTACTCCCC
This sequence comes from Trichonephila clavata, assembly GCA_019973975.1. Lineage (NCBI taxonomy): Eukaryota > Metazoa > Arthropoda > Arachnida > Araneae > Nephilidae > Trichonephila > Trichonephila clavata. The sequence continues at coordinate 8,094 of BMAO01019092.1, read as the reverse complement.
CCCCCCTTGAGTTTACATTATACCGTCTGCTGCCCTTCATAATCACAAAATCAAAAGATATTTCTGAACAATGACCATTTCCTAACCGAGAATTTCTCCATTTATCTGTGTCTAAAATTGGAGGAAAGTTTCTCTAAATCGTTCTATTAACTCGAGCGCAGAGAAGATTCCTTACATCGTGAAGATTCGAATTTAATTATGAAGTTTAGTAGAATGTAAATTTCAACTCTCCCCGCTTTGATATATTTCAGATTAACTTTAAAATCTTAGAAACTGTGATTATATAAGAGATGAATTATTATCCCTTCAGAAAGTGATATTTCAAACTAGGGTGGAAAGCACTGTAATGGTGCCTTACTTATCTAGAATAAGCTGATTTATTGTTCTAGAACACTTATAGGGATGGTTTTAAAATATGTTATTATTTCGATTTGAAATATTTTCTATGATATTTATGTAAGCACACATTTATGTAAGCAAGATTTTTTTTTGACAGCGCAGACAAAGCGACCCAAGGAAAAATTGGTACTTAGTATTACTGCCATGCCATTGGTGAAATATAGGTTGAAATATATAAGCATAAGGCTTGATAATAAGTTTTATTAACGTCACAACCTAAAGCAAAACAAGGCTATTGGTGACCGATCTCATAATTTTGAGCATCGGTTAAGTGACGAGGACAACACCTGTGTGTTATTTCGGGGCCATAGTGGAAATCTCGGCAACGATAGAGCGGACCAGATGGCTAAAGATGAAACTTACCAATATATGAGCCTTTCGATGTCTGTGCCATCGTCCCACTGAAAGCATTTAGCTTGGGAAAGAAATGTTTCCGTCTGGAACTCCAAAGTCTTGGCCTCACCTGAAGCTTTGTGGACTAAAATGTTTTCTCCAACAATTTACCAACGACTAAAATGTAAGAAATTTGTTACTGATTTGTAGTTATCCCAGATTTTAACAGGACATGGAAATTTTAAGAGCTATTTATCTAGGTTTAATTTAATTGGTATTGATATTTGTTCTTATGGTCTGGACGCTGAAACCACGGCACATGTCTTGTGTATTGTAATAAATAATTTTTTTTAAAAAAAGAAAATTTTAAAAAGGAGTTGAAACGCTTAGATATTTCCTGGCCACCTATTTTGTCTTTGTTGGTCTATTGTTCTGAAAGCCTTAAAGACTTGAGAAAATTTGTTTATTGTTAGATTTTTAAAATTTTATATATACCTTCCATTTTTATACTTGTTTATTTCCTCCCTTCCTTTTATTTATATTGTCTCCTTTACGTTTTTTTACGAAATAATGTTTTTTTACTTAATTATTATTATTATTATTTTATAATGTTGTTACCACTTACGTCTGTAAGCCTCATGTTATGCAATGTGGAGCATGATGAGTTTTACAAATATACTATTTAAAAAAACATCTGTGTGTAAGGACGCAACCCCTTTCAATGTTACCACACAAAGAATTTATTAAAGAATACATAATCAATTCCCCAAAATATATTTTACACATGATTTAGTTCCAATAAGCAATCCCTTGATAACACGAAAATTAATAGTGCCTCAATCCATTAGCTGATTAATAAGTACCAGAATATATATATATATATATATATATATTAAAGTTTGAAATACATAAAAACTGAAAAGAGTTTTTATTCTTAAAATTTGGAATAATTGGAAAGTGTTAAATATGCTTAAGATATCCGCTATACTTGCTACTGCACACACTTTTCATGATGTTCCTCATTTCGAATGACGCATTAACATGAGCTGCATTATTGAGTTCATTTTCGTCGTCGCATTTTGCATCAATGATATTTTTTGAGCTTTGAACAGACTCCAAAACGTCTTTGTGTGTCATAATTAGGGCTGTACATACATTATCATCATTTACTGCAGCGAATTCTCCCGATGATACAGTAGGACAATCCAATAATACAAAACTTTCTAAAAAATTCCTTAAATCTTTATTTCCAGGAGCGAAATTTATTCTCGCGATTTTCATTTCATGGCAAGAGAAAAAGAAGTTTGTCATGACCGCGTGCGTTGTATTACTTCGTGTTAACCGATATTTCGTCTTCAGCGTTTTCGCGTTAAACGTATTTCACTGTATATTATTGCTTGCCGAATACATATTGAGAAAGTGTATTTAAGGATCAGGAAATCCCGTTTTTAATATCAAGTATTCTTTATCAAATTTATTTCTTTCACATTGGCTTTACTGGTATTCACGAAATCCTCAACCGAGTGGAATTATTTACAGCAATAGTGAAACAGATCACGTCCCATATGTTTCCAGACTTTCCACTGAGTTATCCACAGGAAAAGATACTAAAGGCCTGGAATGCAGAGAAAATACGTGGAAGATTTTACTGAAGCGTTTTGAAAAAGATGTGCCAAAACAAGTGTGAAATCGAGGAATCCCGTATCTTTATGGTGATGGGTGGCTGGAATGACAGAAACATCTATTCCGACATTTCGGTCAAAAAGACATCACGTATGATGACTCCTGAAACGGGAGAGGTGTTGGAAAAAATGTTTTCATTTGAGGAGAGGTAGTAATTGATAGAATTGACTGAGGATTTATACATCCCAAAGTATAAAGCTTTTTTCCTTTCGCGTGTTTTAAGAACGAACATATGTATATATATAAACAATTTTCTCGAAACCTAAATTCGAGAAAATGCAGTATATTCAATTTAAGTTCTAACTTATAAAGTTCCTGCATCCATTGGTCATTTTGAATTCGCAAATGCAATGTTAATTCCCAGTAAATTCTCCATCTTACAACATCATTACATTTGTCAAGCGATATATCGCCAAATTAAAACAAAATTATATATCTTGTACTTGTATGTGTGTTCTGCGCATGAACATACTTTTTCAATTTCTACTATTAACTCCTTTCTATATTTATCTTGTTCAAATTTTCAATCGTTATTAAAAGGCATTTTAAAGCACTCAATTGAGGTGAAATTTTATATATACCATTATTTTAGATGACAATACAGTAATTTAATTATAATTAATAAAAATTTTTTGATTAAAACTAATTATTCAAAGAATTACAAATGCAGCCACTTTGGCATCATTTTTGGCGACTTAGTGACCATTTTCGCGACTTGTGTCGAAAATTGAAAAGGTTTTTTTCCCACACATACATTTTAAAGCGCTTATTTGAGCTGAAATTTTCTTTACACTATTGTTTTGGATAACAATATGCTAATTTAATTATATTTAATTAAAATTAATAGACTCAAATCAATTATTTAAAGAATTACAGATACAGCCACGTTGGCTCCATTTCTAGCGACTTGGGTCTAAGCTATGGGAGATTTTTTTTTCACGTTTCAAAGCATTCAGTTGAACTGAAATTTTATATACACGATTGCTTTGGATGACAATACGATACTTTATTGATAATTAATAAAAATATTAACCACTTAATGTTGTAATTTGTCATATGTATATACATATTTATATTAATTGTAACTACTTAATAAAAAGTAACTAAAATAATTTTTTTTTGTTGATCTAAGTAGGAATTTACTTAAAAAATGTTTTTTTTTTTGAATACTTGCTCCGTATTTGGCCAGTGACAAATTGTCGAAGAGTTTAGAGGATTTAATATGCATTTAAGGTATCCGACTACCCAAAAAACCGACTACTCCTCTGGGGTATCCGACTACCCCAGCAATGCATATAAAAAAATTTACGGCCTACTGTCAAATATGGCGGGGGTAACCAAATTGTCTGGGGCTGCATGGCAATCTTGGCGTCAGGAACTCACATTTTATTGATGGTATCATGAATAAATCTCTATCTTGACATTTTCAAGCGAAATTTAAAGCAAAGTGAATGCAAGCTGAAAATCTCAGGACATTTTAAATTGTACCAAGATAATGTGCCGAAACAACCAGCAGATATTAGCAAGTTATGGTTCCTCTACACTATCCTACTGTTATTAAGACTCCTGCACAAAGACTCCTGTCAAGACCTTAATCCCATTGAACATGTGTGGGATTATTTACAGCAAGAACTATATGGGCAACGAATTTCTAACAAGCAGGATTTAAGAAAGTATTTGGTCGAAAAGTGGACCAAAATCGATAGATCGTTTTGCAAAAAAATTGATCCAATCCATGCCAAACAGTGTTCGAGAAGTCATAAAAACAAGGGTGGCCCAACCAGGCATTAATTTCTAAGTTTGAATTGTTTTTTTAATTCATCGGGAAGTGTCCCAATACTTTTTGAGCAAATTTTTTTGCTAGATTTCTTTCATTTTCAATTTTAACCATAATTGTATTAATGTGCGAGTTTTGTTCAGATTATTATTATTTGTATTTGCCAAAATGGCATTTACTTCTTTTTTTTGGTTTCATTTGTATGTTTAAGTAAAATATTACGATAAAAATCTATGAACTGCTCGTGTGTCCCAATACTTTTTTGACCGACTGTAGATCTATTAGTTTTGAAAGGCACATACACACACAGACGATTTTTACAAACTATTTCAAATCAAAATTCTCGTATTACCTAAACTAAAGCTACACACTTGGGATATAGAAGGAAAATAATTACAAAAGCATGACTACAACCTTACTTGGTTTAACATAATAATATAAATAATTTCAAGTATATATTCATTGAAAAACTCACAAATAAATAGATAAATCAAAAATAAAAACTCAGATGCAATCCAAAGCATTTTTTTCACCAAACATTATCTTAAATTGAGGTTAATTGGCTGTCAATCGCAGTGCATAATTAAATACAAGTTAAGAATAGGAAATTCATCGTTATGTCCTATTAAATTCAAAACACACTGGTTCTAATTTTTTGAAACTAATTAAAACATACCTTTATATATATATATAGTTTATTTTATTTATACATTTTATAAATATATTTTCAAAAAAAATTTCTTGATAATTACAAAAAATTTAATTTCTCCTGTAATTATATGCGGATATTTATACCTGTGCTCTTAAAAACCTATCGTAAAAAGGTTTCTCTCTCTCGAATAAAAAAAGTAGAATTTCTAAACGTTAAAATTGCATCAGCCTTTAAAAATGATTTTTATTATTTCATTTTTCGTTTTCACTACATTTTATTACTTTTTGAAGTGCAATTAAAAAAAACTACAACAACTGAAAAATGTTTATGACTTTCTAAATGACAGAATAAATATAGGCTCTTAGAACAAGGCATTTTGTAATGAGAAAATTTTGCTCGCACACACACACATCAAATGACGTGACCAATTGACGAAGTTATTCTCTTGAGGGGGATCTACTTTCAGATAGGGTCAAAAGACAGATGTGGTCATTCTTAGACAAAAAGTACATATTTTTATATCTAAAGAAATAAGAATGTAATGTGTGTTTGTTCAAAGCCGCAAATCTCCGAAAGTACTGGATCAATTCCTCTGAAATTTTGACATGACGTTGCATTTGAATTCGGACGGGTTTTTATGTAATTATTTCGAAGTTCACTCTAAATTTTTTAAAATTTAAATTTTAAGTGATTTTTTGGTGTTATGACGTCATATAATATCACGTCTCTCTCTGAATGCGAAAATCCATCCTTTACCCACTTTTTTCGGGCTTATTACATATCTTTACTATGGTTATGTTTATTTATTTCATATTTATATACACTTTTTGTTCTTTGAAACGTAATTAGGATAATTTTTCGAATAAATCAATTTTTTTAAAATTATTCTTTCAACAACTTAAATTTTGTTTTGTATTTTTGGCAACAATCAGATAGCATTATCGCGGGATGCTTATGATTTTGCTTATATTTTACATCGTGTGTTTTTTCTGTAATTTTTTAATGCTAAATTTATTTTTATTCATTAAGAGAAGATGAAAATAATACTTGACTTCTGTACGCTACTTATTTTTCTGCCAAATAGTTGTTAAAGTTTTTTTTATAGTTTTGACGATAAGACTGGCCGACTGATATAAACAGACGAGTAGCATTAGGATTGAAATGTTCCGCCTATATTTTATCTTTCTCCAATATAATCTTACATTTAATTCATTCATTATATAATTTTTATGTTTATTTTTTTGAACCAACGTTATTTTCCATCGACCATTTCCTCAAATCAAAAGTCGTCGCCAAATGCCGCGATATGCATTCAGTGTTTGTAAACCGTTCCGTTCATTAACTATCACAATATTTTTTCCCACTTGGTGACATTTTGATTTGGCGAAATTAATCAGTGGGATTTTTAATAAGAATGTTTTCTCAGTTTTAGACAACTTTTCAAAGTTTATTTGATACTTACGTATTATTTCCAACGTTCAAGATACTCGTCAAGTTGGTAATTTCATTTTTGCATGTGTTGTACGCGCTGAATTGGCAATTCTGTGCTTCGTTTTATACAATATCGCTAATAAGTTGCGATAATACGTAAGTACCTTACATTTGATGTTACTTTTGAAATACAAATGGCAAAATTAAAATTTTCTGATATATATTTTGAGTCATCAAAATATTGAACCTTATTTGTGTTTTTTATTGCTTTTTAAGATTTAGGTTTATGTTATAATTTTCTTAAACAGATTTCATTAGTAATTTGTTAACAGGATACTTGAAGTTATTATGGTTTGCTTTTGTCAAGGACGTAGCTATTACTGTATCAGCCGTATCAAAGATGCAGGGCCACCAAGCAACAGGAGCCCCTACAAATATTACTACATGGTGCACTAACATGGCGCTCATATCTCAAAAAGAGCCCCCAAGGAATTTGGATACAAGGCCCAATCAGAGCTGTTTTGAAATTTCATACGTTTTTGTTTTAACCATCTTTTTCAAGTGCGTCTATTGGCTTCTGTACATAAAATTGCATTGTAGAAAATAGAACTAAGGTCATCACACTGGGCAAGCAAAAACAGTGCAAGGGATAATTGCACATCAAATTGGAATAGGTATCAGCGAACAAGCCCAATAAAGGGAGATGACTCAAATGCGTGTTGAGGAAACAGGTGGTCGTAAAATTGTAATTTTTTTTTTTAATTATGCTTTCGCATTGATAAAAATATTCAATGTCAATTAATGTTAGAATGTCATATGTCAATTAATATTAGAATTGTACTTCACTTTTCAATTTACTTTTAAGCTCGGGATATATACTTTTGATAATTTTCATATATAAAATACTAGTTTTAATTCTGTACTCAATGGTTCTGTTTGGTGTGGTTTCAAAATATCTCCACAAAAAAGCAGCATACAAATTGAAATCTTCCAAGTATTTTATCTTTTTCCAGTGATCCTAAATTAAATTAATTGATAATGTTTACTTTTTGGTATTTATGTTGTTTTTTCTAGTCGACCTTTTACCTAAAATCATAAGACATGGCCACATTCTGCAATATGCATTCAATAATGGAAAACCATTCTATGGCTGTTCTTGCACAATAATATTTTTTTTTGCACTTGGCTGTGAATTTTTCCAGAAAATAGTTGCTGAAATTTCTAAAAGTTGGAGCAATAGCATTAGACTAACAAAATATCTATTTGTGTGATTTCAAAATTTGTTTGATGTTACTGTGAAATACAAACGGCAAGTTAAAATTTTCTGATGTATATTTTGTGTTTGTTTTGGTATTTATGTATTAACGCATCCGTACTGTAACATTATATGAAGGAAGCACATGGTTGCCAATTCCCCGTGTATGACTCATACAAAATCGGGTTATATCATACAAATCGTGTGACTCAACAACCAATAGTACCCAAGTACCTTTGTTTGGAACAGTTTTTGTGATTTCCTTAAATTATTGAACTTTAATTTGTTTTTGAAAGCTTTTTTAACATTTAAGTTTGTTATAGCTAGCTGTATCCAGTCACGTATTTTCTGTGGCTAAGTCTGGATAAAAAGAAAGAAAAGAGAAAGCATACATTTCTAATACTTTTAACCGCTTGCACTTGAGGTATGCCTTTTTTTGTAAGAAAAACATGCGTGAATATGCATAAAAAACTTCTATATAAACATTTTCCATTTGTAGTTTGCTAACAGAGTACTCAAGTTATGGTTTTTTTGTCCTTGTGTTATGAATCTAAAATTATTAAC
>BMAO01019091.1:117333-150794 GCA_019973975.1 Trichonephila clavata | reverse complement strand
TTTTAAAAACAAGTTTATAATTTATATTGAATAAAATGTACAAATACAATGCAGACTAATGGACAAAATTCATGACGGTCACATGATAATACAAACACGTGTTCTACATTGAATTCAAAATAGACAATAAAATAGCTCGTACTTTTTATTATATTTGTAAAACTTAGGTAAAATTTCAAATTGCATAGTTGGGTAAAGATGCTCAAGAGTTATAAAAAGAAATTTCTGCAAAAAGTTTTTAAATTAAAGAATAAAAAGTCTTGTTTTATACATGTACTTTTAAATAAAGTGACAAATATTAATTTCTTTAAAAAAAAGTTTCTCTAAAAGGCGTAATTTGGCAACAACGAAGTGCATGAACTGATTTGCAGAAAATAGATAATTGCATTTATCGCGACTATGACGTCACATGTGTTTTTGAACTTGATTGACTAAAAACACGTGGTTTAAAATTATCATGTGATTATGACGTCACATGAATTTAGTCCATTATTAATATTAAAAAATAGTCATCCTCTCTCTCTCTCTCTGTCTCATTTACCAATACATAAATTTAGAACAAAAGTTTTAGCACCTTTTTTACGCACTTTATATTGCATCGAACTTTAAAAATGACTAATACTATAGAAATATTCCTACATTTTCTGAATGTTATAGGCACTCTATTGATTGAAATTTAAATCGAATTTGACAAAGTATTGCACTAGCGAGAAAATGTTATTTCCAATAAACATTTCATCTTTCCAACAAAACTAAATAACTAAGATAAAATAAAATTTCAATCTCTTATACACTGAAGCAAAACTCTCGATTCTTTTTTAAAGCTATTTGTTTCTTCTCGTAAAATAAAAATAAAAAGTTTCGCTTCTGATCATCTTGAACCTTATTTTTTAAGAGAAAATAAAATTATCAAAACCTCAGACAAAATCTTTGCGATAGGTTTTACCCGTTGTTTTCAGAAGCAAAACTCGTACAAATGTTATTTGATTCTTATTTCATCGGTGGAAAATATTTCTTTTGAGGCATTACACAGAAAGAGATTTTCAACGTGTTTTTCAAACTCAATTTCTAGAAACGCCTAGAATAAACTCAAATTTCATGTTCCATATAAATCTTTTATCCCTAAGCCCTTCAAATATTTTTTTTTCGAAATTGAATTGTTGTATATGTGTTTGCTACAGATTTCTAAAAGTTTCCTTTTATTTAAACTCTAGCATCTTTTTGCATGCTTCTAAGCTGTGATATTTGTGTTAATTATAATTATTTTTGTTCTACTTTAAGGGGACACGGTACATTTTATTAGAAAAGTCATTGATTTAAAGCTTTCTACATTTTTTTTACTTGTAACCAGTGTATATACAGTATTCTAGCTAGTACAACCAGTCTTTGCATGGGTGAATAGAAAAATTACACAATAAAGATTAAAGGATAAAGAAGTTTTTAATAAGTTAGTTTTACGTGAATTGCAAATTAAACAAAAAAAAAAGCTTTTTTTTACATATCTCAGTTGAACAATAAAACCATATTTGTTAAATTTTAAGAATAAAGGTCCAATAGCTCATAAAAAGAGCTTTTTTTAAAATTTTATAACGCCTCGCATCTCTTTTGGGAGTCGATTTTTAAAAACACCTTCTTAAGTTAATCTCTATTCTGCAAAAGAAACACATTGTTACAAATTTTGTGTAATGAACGCTTAAAATAGTGTAAATAATTTATATCGGGATGCGCAATACGTTAATATTTCTTTCTGTTGCATTTATTTTATGTTAAAATTATAATATTCGCAAGCAATGCCATTCCTTACATTATAATGGCAATTCAATGGAAACATAGCGAAATGTTAGTGATAGAGCCAAGTTGCGCATCATTTTTGGCAACCACGTTGGCAACTTGGCGATGGATTGAACGGTGCAGAAGTTGCTTTGCTGTAGTGCCACCTGGTGAGGAGCTGTAACCAAGAGGATAGCACAACAACCTTCTCCACAAAAAATACATAAACATGCCAATTTTTGCAGTGATCGGTTGAACGGTGTTGGAGTGAAGCGATTTCATATATACAAACATCCATTTTTATATACACTGCTGGCCACCGTAAATGCATCACCCTGAAGGAACCTCGCAAATAACATGAAATTTACAACATGCATTTGCGGAGGGGAGATATGCAAATTATTAGAATTTCAGGGCAGACACACATCACGCACGCCTGGGGCGCCACCTCTAAGCGCTATTTAAGGCTTGGAGATTTCGATGATTTCAAGTTCGGCAATTGTGTTTTTCTTGTGGTTTTTTCAAAAAAAGATCAGTTATGTCTCGTAGAAAACAGCGATCAGCTTTTGATCAAGTATCCGAGTTCGACAGAGAAGGATACTGGCCTACCGTGATTGTGGATTATCTTTCAGGGAAATCGGTAGTCGTGTAGGACGATACCAAACAACTGTAATTCGGATAGGATATGTGACCGTTGGATGCAGGAGGGTACGAAGGACCGACTTGGTCGATCGCATCCACCTCAGTGCACCACTTCACGTGAGGACAGGCAAATTGTGCGCATGGCAGTGACGGATCGCTCAGTCACATCACGAACCATAGCACAGCAATTGAGTCTGTAACGTATTATTCAGTGTCAGCGCGTACCATTTGTCGCCGTTTACAGCAGATTGGTCTGCCCGCGAGACGTCCATTGCTTGATCTACCCTTGACGCAGACCCACAGACGTCTCCGCCGCCAATGATGCGATGAAAGAAGGTTGTGGGCGGCAGAATGGAATGAAGTTGTCTTTACTGACGAGTCACGCATCTGTCTGCAACACCACGATGGTCGCATTTGAGTCTGGAGACACCGTGGAGAGAGGATGCTGAACAGCTGCTTTATGCACCGCCACATTGGTCCTACACCGGATATTATGGTATAGGGCGCGTTATTGGATATCACTCTCGCTCTCCTCTAGTACGCATTGCCGGTACTTTAAACAACCAGCGCTACATCCCCGAGGTGTTGGAGCCAGTTGTCCTTCCTTACCTTCAGGGCTTGGCCGCAGCCATATTTCAACAGGATAATGGGCGACCACACGTGGCACGCATTGTCCAAAGGTTCTTCGTCAATCACCAGATTGAATTGCTTCCCTGGCCGGCTCACTCTCCGGATCTTTCTCACATAGAAAACGTGGGGTCCATGGTTGCTCAACGATTGACCCATATTACACCCCCAGCTGCCACACCAGATGAACTTTGGCAACGTGTGGAAGCTGCTTGGTCTTTTGTACCCCAAGAACACATCCAAAGTATCTTTGAATCAATGCCGAGGCGTGTGGCAGTGGTGATCTCCAACAATGGTGGCTAGTCTGGCTACTGATTGTAGCAGGAACCACACTTCACAGAAGTCTATAAATTTAATCATTTGATACTTGGTCAACATGTTATCTACAAAATAAATTTTGTTGTGCTATCTCTTGTCTTTCTTGGTGTTGCATTTACGGTGGCCAGAAGTGTAGATAGATAAAGCAGTTTTAGCTCAAAATATTTTAAAAAGCTAACCATTTATTTTTTAAAGAAGAAAATTTATGAAGGGATTTTAAAATGCTACTCCTCCTACAATAATTGACGTACACGCAAGAAACTTGATTTACAAGTACTTTAAGCTATGTATCACAAAATTTGGGGTATGGTTTTTTTCTAACATGATTGATATTCGGAAGCTAATTTTTTTATGGATGCTTACTGAAAAATCCTTAAGAAATGTATCTATTTCAATTTCAAGTATTTTTTTTTAAAAAATGCATACCAAGTATTTTTACATGTACGAATAGTAGTAAGTATAAAAAATATTAAAGCATTCGGCTCAATAGAAAAAAAGCCTTAAATTCTTAAATGAAGAGATTAACTAGTTTTTTTTCTTCCACAAATAAATCAGTTGAAAATTTTTATATGCTATTGGGATATGAATGAAAACGCGCCCAAAAATTATCGTAAATCTGGATTTTTCTGACCTAGAACTTTTAAATTTTGTGAGATTACTGAAAATTATACAAAGAAATATATTAGGCTGAACAAATTTCAATTATATTGTTGACCTATTTTCGTCAAATGGATCGTATTGTGACCCCTTAACGCCTTTGAGACTGGTATAAAATTTAAACTGATATGAAAATAAATCAGGCAAAAATTAGTTACTCGACTATTAATGCAACTCCAAGGAAAAAAATTAAAAGGTTTAAGTGAAATAATACAGATATTGAATAAAAAGGTTATAATTGAGAGTATTGAAAAAGAGTTCCGTTTTAGGGCAGGCAGAATATGAAAAAATTAATATGCTGTATGACCTTCATGGTTACTAATAACCATTACGATTTGCCTAAGCATTGAAAGAAAGAGGGTTTTGATATGTTTTTTGGAATCAGTCCATACTATTCCCACACTTTTTAAAATTCATCTAGCGTGACAATAATCGGTGTAATTTGAAACAGTCATTTGCCAATCGTTATCCATATGTTTCGATGAGTGATGGATCACAAGAGGACAGGCCAGAATAGCAGAGTAACATGGTGAATGAGGAAGAATTTTTGAACGTCACTACTAATCATACTAATACTAATCATTTGCAGGCCTAATAGATGCTTATGTATGTTGCAAATCCTCGGACTGTTGGACGCTTTCTTCAGGATTTCCCATTTTTGTTGCCCAAGAGTTTATGTTAAAGTTAGTTTTATAAAGGTAAATACTTTTTGGTTGTTATGTTGTTTACTTATGGCTACCTGGTAGTAAATATCTGTATTGCTACCGTAGTTCAGTATCGAGGCCCACGAAATTCATCATGGAAACGGGCTAGATCTACGCCTGTCGTTAGCCTAAGCTTTGAGCCCCCATGAAGGTGACAGTACAATTTTTCTCCGTACAACACGATAGATGGCGACACCATTCGGACCCACTGATTTAATGAGCACGTACTCCGTGTGTACTCGGCGGGTTTTGGGTGGCATCGGGCATCGAACCCAGGCCTTCCGGTCTGGAGTCCGATGCTTTAACCACTAGGCTACCCACGGCCCCAAATACTTTTCATATACGCAATACAAGCATATAATAATTACTTATAACTTCTATAAAGAGGGGAATATATGGTTGAAAGTAATTGAAAATTATTAAATATTGTGTCTGCTACTTGAAATATTCTCTAATACACGCAACCACTAAACTAAATGAATATTCCTAATTTTAATAATTCCATTATACCATCTAATATATATTCTTAATGTTAGTAACTAATTATATAATTTTAACACCACAGAGATTTAAAATACGAATAAATAAGAACTTTTAATAATATTTTAAAAATACAAAATTCGAAACTGTACGCTTCATTGCATCACTATGGTTCCATAGATGTAAGATTCTTAATCACAACACAAATGAATATCTTAGCGAATTCAAGACCTTTTGAACCTATTTCAGCATTATGATTCCAATGTCAAGTCATTTTAAATATCCGGCCATCTGTGATAAGAATGGATTTTAACTGACTTAATGGGAAGGAAAATTAAATCATTTGGGTAATTTGCGATTGATTTCAAATCTATTCAAATCGTTTTCAAACCCTTTAAAGGCCTAGTATATTTATTATATATTGCGCAGAATCTAATTCTGTTATGAATATTAACATAATTGCAGGTAAATGATCATATTATTTGATAAAATTATTACAAAGTACACTGTTTGTTTGCAGAATGCTACAATAAGAAGAACAAGGCTTCTAAAGCCGTATTTGGTAAATAACACATAGTGTAAAGGTGGAATGATTGAAAATACACCTTCTGTGTGTGGTGAGCAAAATGATAAATCCAGTATTTAGTGTTATCTCTATAATTGGCAAAATCCATTTTCTCCAATGATCGAGTGATAGGGGACAAATCAGGAGACTAGGGTAATAAGGCACTCTAGTGGACGAATGAATCATGAGCATTGCGTGCCAGATCGTGCATTGTGCTCTTGGGATATGGTCGCAGACAAACTCTAAAAGTAAAGCTTGGTAAGAGGCTCAAAAATTCAAAAATTTACCTCTGGGTGGTCCTTGTCCCGGCAATGCGTACTGGAGCGGACTAGAGTGGAATCCAATACAACCCAAACAATAAAACCGATAGTCAATTAGTCTAGAAGGACAATTTATAATGCAACAGTTAAACAATGTCTTTCCCCTGTGTCTCCAGACTCGAAACTGGCTGTTAGTATGTTGCATGCAGAAGCATGAATCATCTATAAGGACAATGTATGTCTTTCAGTTGTCCATATCCACTGTTTAACGTGGGTAGCCTAGTGGTTAGAGCATCGGACTCCAGACCGGGGGGCCTGGGTTTGATGCCCGATGCCACCGAATTCCCTCTGAGTACACATGGAGTACGTGCTCGTTAAATCAGTGGGTCCGAAAGTCTTGTGGGCGGTCGTAACAGAAACCACGAGTGCAGGGTACTAGAGAATATTTCTCTCCCCTCCAGTTCCATGCCTAAATTGTTGAGGCGTAGATAGGTGGTGTTGCCTTCTATCGGTAAGAAGTCCAACCTGTCTCACAGGCTCTGGCAACTTTCATTCCTTCCCTTCGGGAAGGACACAACAACAACAATGTACAATTGTAGATACAAATGCCTGAGGTTTTGGGACAAAGATAATCACTGCAATCCTTTCTATTGTGCTGCAAACGGTGTTTAATGATACGTGTGGACACCGATTACTAAGCAATAGATCGTACATTATGGAATATAGTTCTTGATGACAGTGTGATTCATAAACTGCCATATGTACACTATACATATCAAGTGTATCGGTGTGACAAGGTTGGTACAACCGGTGCCGTCGATTAGTCGTTCCCTTCAGCCTCCATCGGTTACAGAACTGTATTGTTACATAGATACTTCCCTCATGATTACCGATTTTTTTTAAAGTAAAATTCGGATTCTTTACAAGCAGCAACTTTTGCTCGGATAAATTCCAAAATGAACTCGAATAATGCTCGTATTCATCTTCGTGACATACTGAAACTGCTTCAGCAAAACCGCGTGTGAAAGCAATTCCAATACATCAAAACGGCATTATTTCCTTTATATTTCTCTGCAGACACTCATGATGAACGTCGAGCTAAAATGCTTGTCATTTGTTCAACCCACCATGAAATATACATAATTAAAATTTCATGTGTTGTATTTTGGATGACTAGCAGTGTGTTTTGTTTTCCGGAGTAAAACAATGAATAATCAGTACAGAGTTAACAGCATTATTAAAGCAATCCCGAATTACATAACACTTACGTGTGTGTGTGTGGTGTGTGTGTGTGTGTGTGTGTGTGGTGTGTGTGTGTGTGTGTGTGTGGTGGTGGTGTGTGGTGGTGTGTGTGTGTGTGTGTGTGTGTGTGTGTGTGTGTGTGTGTGTTATTCTATAAATTTCATTTATTTTAAAATTTTGTTCTAAAAAATCCTTTTTTTCGTTTCCTCTGATTAATTAATCTTTTCCCTATTAAAGATTATCAACTTTATTCTTTTTCTAAAAAATATGCTAGAAATATTCAGAATATATCAGTGCTTTTTTTTTTAGAAAAATTTGAATCGAATATTCTGAGACTGTTAGTTAAAGAACATCCTTGATCAAAATTAATAACAGATGACATTTTTGATATTCGGTTTTCTTTTTTAATTAGATGAATGAAAATATTGCATATAAATGATATAATAATACACTTCTATCATAGATTTCACTAAAAACAATAAGTATTTAAACATGTTCTTAATCTTTTCATCAAAATAATTGCCTATATACGTATTTACGAACCATATTATCTGTTATTTCATATTTTTCATTTTCCCCCTGATGTTATAATGCCCTTTAATATGTCTGTATTTCAGAATAATCCACGAATAATCTATGGTTATAGTAGATTAAATATTTAGTACATATTTTAAACATTGAATCCTCATTGTTATCAAATATATTATTTTTTTATACTTTTGTTGTTTTGCTGGATATATAAAAAGAATTTAGAGTATAATGATATTTACGGTCCCCTTTGTCACGAATTTGTATCAAAACAAGCAAACACACCCATTAGTTTTGCATTTTTTAATAATTGCACAACAACATCTTAGATTTTATACTTAAAAAGAAATAATTTAAATTATATTTTTTTTTTCAAATTAAACAAAAAAATATCTTAGGAAAGAGTTTTGAAAATAATACTTTCACACATATTTTTCTAAATGAGCGCTTAAAAACTATTTCACGTTTGAGTATTATTTTAGATGAAATTCAAGCATAATAAGTATTATTTATTTGCCCTATTATTCATAAAGGTAGACATAAAGCACAAAAAATGTTTAAATCATGTTAATGTCACGTATACATATACATATATATATATATATATATATATAATAAAATTTAATTTTTAAACAAGACCATTAAGAATTTGAGTAAAACAGAACTTCCAGAAAAACAAGCTAATAATTCATAAGTGCAAAATAAATTATACATTGTTTATCTATATTATTAAACACTACTTAACTTTCTCATTAGTATATCTTTAAATAATTGAATTCATGTTTGAAACAATATCTTCTTTTTGGAAATTCAGAATTTTTTTGAACCTAACAACATATATATATTCCTAACATAGAGAGAAACATTTAGCTCTCTGGATTATTTGGAATTTGCTTCTTCTTGTCTGAATTCTCAAATTGCGGCTAAAACCAAAACGTTATTTCTCTCCACTTCTATTAAACTTAATTATAACAATTATTGAAAATGTCTTAGCAACAAGATAATTTACGTCTTAAGTGGATTAATAAACAATACATAAATCGATTCTAGGAAATTATCAAATCTCCTAATTCCCTTTTATCCATTTTTCCCTCAAAAATGTTTAGAATATTATGGTTGAATTGCCACAGCAGGGAATTCCGTGCATCCATATTTTGATTCTTACGATCATTGCAATTATCAAAGGTCACCAAGACACTTGCGAAGTTTTTTTTTAAAATATCGTCATTTTGGAAACTTGCCAATCAAAATCTTCTCTCATTATTGAAACCATCAGGCTTTATTATGCCTGCATTTCACCACAGATATGTTTCTTGCTTTATGAAATTAGTTGTGATTTTTTAATATAATTATCTGAACAAATTGACCGTAACCAACAAAATTAGTTGAGTGCAAGTATGTCGCTAACTATTACTGTGAAAAAATGTTGTTTTAATGAATTTTTAATAAATTTTAAAAAATTAGTAGCTTTTTAGTAACAATACATGAAAAAATTTCTTTTACCTAAAATCAAATTAAAGAGGCAAGACTTCCATTAATAAAAATATAGCCTTTCTAGGTATTTTATAAAAATTCTTCCCCCTGTTTCAGAAATCAATAAAAATTAATTAATACGTTGCCGTAAAATCCGGCGTATAACACGCATCTATACTTTCAAGCTGCAATTTTTAATTTTAGGTATATTCGCCGTATTACGCGCACCCTATTTTTTACGGAGAAACCTGATATCTCTATCTGCAATGCTCTTGTGTTTTGAAGTTATTTATTCGAGGTATTATTCCGGCTTTTGAAAGAATTGTTTACTTTCAGAACTACAGTCCTTTAAACTTACAAAGAATGTCACTTTCAAATAAACAGTATTTTGATATAAGTAGAAGTCTAATCCTTTTTCAAGCTCATCTTTTCTTTTTATTTTTAAAGCTAGCTTTTTTTATACCCGGCGTATGACGCCCACCCGTAAATTTCGATCTTATTTTTTTGTGTTAAAAGTGCGCATTATATGCCGGATTTTACGGTATATTAAATTGTCTGCTCATACTTTTTTTGAAGTACACACACGCGCGCGTGCGCTCCGTCATTCTTTTTTCTTTTAATAGAACTATATCTTCACCGTTAAAACAGTAGCAAAAATATAATCGTAAGTCGTAAAAAATAGAAAAGTAGCCATTTTTATCACGCCATTGGTTATAAATTGCTATTAAATATTTAAATGAATTGACAAACAAACTTAATGCAATGGAATTTCTGTCAATAGTTTTCATGTTTATCTTCTGTGCATGCTAATTGAATTAAAACTTTGAAAAAGTCTATCTCTTTCTTTAGAAATTACTAAAGTTAATTTTTCAAACTTAGGTGTAATCTTTTTTCAATTGTATTGATCATGACGTTTGCAATAAGGGAGTTTTTAAAACTATACGAATGCTGCACTAACAATGAATTTAACAGAAAGAAATTGTAAACGATTTGTTGATTTATTTTTAGAATCATTGCTATATTTCAAGTATATTATTGCATTGTTGATGTTCATCATGAATTACTCTTTTTATTAATATTATTCGTGAAATAAAACGCAATTGGAGCTAAATTCATGTGACAGCATAGTCACAAGTAATCACATATTTCAAGCAGTGAAGTTGCGCACTTCACAGTTGTGCACTTTTTCTTTTTGCGGACACTTTATCTTAAAAAAGTATATTTTTCTTAATAACTCTCATAGCTAAACAAAATGTTTTTGGTTTCAAAGTACAATTGTGATATAATTTATTTTGAATTTTGGAAAAAACTTTTTGAAAAATCTTAATATTTGAAAATATTTACCCCATTATCAAATTTTAAATTTTATCCAAATCTTACATGAGGAGCAGCATGTAAAAGGCTAATGTTAATTTTGAATTAAATGGAAAACACGTGATTACATTTATCACGTGACCCTCATGAATTTAGCCCGTTGGTAAAATTAGTTTATTAACTGTCGCAAAAAAAATTTTCGCCTAGTTTCACTTCTAGGAAAATATTTTTCTCCTTTGATGTTAATTTCGCTTACACGGCAATGCATGTGACTAAGTGGATGAATTAAGCGTAGCAAGAAGTAAATTTTTTTTCATTTTTTTACATTTTTCATTCCAAAAATTTTCAGGAAATAAATATGTTTAATTTCATAATAAGCAATCAATATTTCAAGCACATAATCAAAATGATTTCACTAATTTAAAATTAATTCTCTTAATTAGTAATTAAAGTAATTTTTTTTTGTAAATAAATCATCAAACTTTATAAAATTTTAAATTTATTATTAAATTAAACTATAATTTATTATTTTAATCATTAAAATGAATATTAAACTGGATTGTATTAAATTTATTTTTAAAATATGAAACTTAATTTGTAAGTTAATTACATTTAATAATTTATAAAAGCGTAAGACGCGAGCTGCAATAATAATCTCAATGGTAATGAATTCATTATTTATGCTCTAAGACCCAGTTGATTAGGTTTAAGACTTGCCATTCATTCATTTTAAAAGAGTATTAAAAAATAGTACATCGTTTATAGCTTCCGCAATTTTTATAACTGGATGAAATTGATATGAATATTTTTTTATTTCTACTTGTAGCAGCAGCAATTGATGAATACATCATTCGCTGGAGTGAAAACACTCCACACAAACAGAAATGGAGTAACAACAAATAAATGATAAAACAAAGAATCAGAGAAAACAGAAGTTATACATAATCATAATCAGAGTCAAACTGCAGAGCTTATGACTGACTTTCTGATTGTGATTATGCTTAACTTCTGTTTTTCTTGTTTTCTGATTCAATATTAATCGTACAAAAGAAACTATACAGTGCTAATGGATTACTTAATTAACTTTATTTATATGTTAATAAAATTTTAAAAGTTAAATTAAGATATAAATTGTTAATTAAGTAATCCAATACCACAGTAATTTAGTTTCTTTGGAATCTGATTTTCGGTATCAAATTTTGCATCTTAACCTTTTCACGATTAAGGGAAAAAATTTTCCTCATTTTAAAATTGGTAAATATCGTATTTTTTATGCAGAATATTCAAATGGAACGCAATTACTTGAACGGGAACGTTCAGCAAAAAAATACAGTCGGAATCAATTTGCGTCAATGACAAAGCATTTACGGGTTGTTTTCTTATTCTTATTTCAGATTATTGTTTCGTGTAATAACCTTTAAGTGCCTAGGGCGTGTATACACGTCTCGCTGAGCTGGTGCTTTTAGTGCACTGGACGTGTATACTCATCCTTCCAAAGGAGAAATTTTTGTATTGTGCTGCTCTGTTTAAAACTAGTCCCACGGCTTTGGAATATTATAACATGGCAGTGACAATGCTCCTAAAAAATTAACTTATTTCAGAAAAGAGGAGGAGAAGAAATTTGAAAGGGAATATTTTCTAGGAACATAAAGTTCATAGCTAAGCAGATTTTCTTGTTTTTTTTTTTCATTTGAGTATGCTCTTTCTTATTCTTCATTTGTAAGCATTTTTACTTTCCATGTGGAAAAAAGAGCTTTTTTTATTTTTTGTATGAATGCGTTGAATATCATACTGTAGTTTATGTTTAACCATATTTCAGGACATATCACAGAACAGATAAGTTATAATTTATTTTTTATTACATTGTAACTCTAGGGATTAAATTTTTCATTTTCATTTTTATTCATTTATCCTTTTCTTTACTTTCTTTTTAAAGTGAAAAAAAAAATTTTAGGTAGAAAAAACAGCACGTCTTTTCTTTTCCCCTAATAAACAGCGGAACAACGCACGCCTATGGGGAAAACGGTGGCACTGGGGAGGGGCGGTTGAATTTCATAACTTTTCCTCGACAATTAAGGGGATAATATATTACTATCTTTCTCCCATGTTTTATATTATTCGGTAAGTATAATTTTGTTGAGTAATAAAGTATATTTGAACAAATAAAAACGATTTAAAATACTATATATTTTAAAAAACTAAAGCAATATATTTTTTTATTATTCATTGCTAGATTAATTATGTAATGATAACACTGTATAATCTGTAATCTATCAGTGTATAATCTGTATACTGTATATTTTTTTATTATTCATTGCTAGATTAATTATGTAATGATAACACTGTATAATCTGTTTGTTTCTGGATAAAATAGAGAGATTATAGTTTTCTGGACTTATACTTAAGCTACCAGTATATAACGATTGATTGGCAAATGAAAATACCACACATACACACAAACCCCTTGTATTATTTTAAGCTCTAAGAAAAATAATTATTGTTAAAATAATGAATATGCTTGGTTTTTTGTAATATATTGTAACGTAGATCGGGGTTCGAGGATTTTATGCAAAAGCAGTCGTAAGCAACAAGACAGTTCTTTGCGAGTGATGCGTTTTTATTAGCGTAAATCAATCCTTAAAAATACAGGATTCAACAGCAAAGTTCACTGAATAAATAACAGAAGGATTTCACACCTTCAACAGCACTCAGACACAATAAGCAGTGTCTAAATACACGTATGTAAATGATTATTCACAGCCGAGCTGATTAAGTTCAAGGCAATCGCTAATCAAAACAGTGCTTGCTCACTACTCGCTGGTTGAAATCAGACTGACTGTTGCGGCGCGTCTCTGTCTATTTATAGCAGAGGCCGAAATTTCTGGAAAGATGAGCTCGCGTCACAGATCGTGAAATTAGTGGATTTTTCTACTAATTTCTAGAAGAATCCAGAGGGTCCCGAACTCGCCAACATGGTCGCCAATGTCGCCAACTTGGTCACCAAAAATGATGCCAACTTGGCTCTATCGCCAATATTTCGCCAAGTTCCCATTGAATTGCCATTATAACGTAAGGGACGGCTTGCTTGTGAATATTACAATCTTAACATGAAATAAATATAGAGTAATATAAAGGCATTGCACATCCAAATCCAAATTATTTACATTATTTTATACAAAATTCGTAACAATATTATATCAGAACGTTTTCTTTGTTGCTTTAAATATACATTTTTTTAAGTAAAAAGAATTGTTTTCTGTAAATCATTAATCGAAATTTTTCAATCGTTACGTAAGGATTTCTTATAACTATGATAAGTAAACCATCTGAACTAAAAAAGTTCATACTTTGCTCTTTTAATATCAGTGATTAAATAAATTAAATATCAAACATCATTTATTTCGTCACGATTCGGATTTTTTTTCAAAATAATAATACTTTGCCTATTTTATGATTTCTTCTAAAATGAATAAATATCAATGCATTTAAATGAAAATGATTTTTTAAAAAAGTCATTGATCATTTAGAATCAATGATTAAAAAAATAAAATGCCAAAAACTATCTTTCTTTAAAGAATTTTATAGAAAAAAAAAACAACTTTTTTTTTTAACGAAACAATGATGTTTTGCATATTTATGATTTTTTCTCATATGAATCAATATCGTTGCGTTTAAATAAAAATGATTTTTAAAACTTTCAGAATCAGTGATTTAAAAAATAAAAAGCCGAAAATTTATTTGAACGAAATTTAATAAAACACTCACAAAATACTTAAATCAATCATTTAATAAATTCTTCATTCATAAAGATAATTGCATGAAACTTTTTTTCCGTGTGTCGAACACATTTCAAAAAATCCTCACAAATTTACTTCAAGATTTAAAATAGTAGTGAAATTTTGTAATTTGAAAAATTTCTACTTTTTTGTCTTTTTTAAAACATACAACTATTTTTAAAAAAGCTACATTTTCGTTTCCGGGGCCTAAAAAATTGCAACGAAGGAATTGAAAAGTGAGTGAGGGATTTTTAAAGTCGCACTGTTCACCTACTCCAGAGTTTTTGGCGACGGACTTCGAAATTTTCAACCACGGTCAAGTGATGAGGACGACCCCTGAGCTTTCACCCATCTCTCCTAATTTCCACACCACACCAAACAAGAACAAATTTCGAAAAAGGGAGTTTTTATGACATAGTTAAAGAAATCACTCACATCGCGAGCATACACACACACACATAAGTGCTATCGTCCTGAAAGAAACAGGAAATTCACATGGGGATAAAGTTATTCCCTCGGTAAAAGCCCGTGCAACGCTGGGCTAAGCGGAGAGGAAAGAATCAAAGAAGTCAAAGTAATTTCGAAAAATAAAATTGGAAGTGCTGATTTTGTGAAGAGAAGGGAAAACGTTATACGAGAAAGCCATGATACGCACTCACGGGCCATGCACTCACATCGTACACCCACACAAAAGTGATGGCGTCAGAAAAAAAGGAGGAAATTAACATGTGGATTAAGTTATACCCTCGGTAAAAGCCCGTGCAACGCCGGGCCATGAAAGCTAGTTTTTATTTATTTTACGTCTAAGCATACTAAAATAAAAATTCCGATACTAAAATTTACTCTTAGCAACCTTCTGGTCCTTCTTAAATGTTAAAATTATCCCCAAAATAAATTTCTTGATAATAAATGAGTGTGCCTCAAATATTTGACAGTAAAAAAAATTTTACTCAGCAATGTTTTATCTTTTTCCACTAAAACGTAAAAACTTTCTCCAATTTAGAACATATAAAAAATAAATTTTACAATAAATGATTAAACATTGTTATGAAAAAAATGAACTGTAACATTGCATAAATTTGAATTTCTCAGGTTTAATAAACTTTAAATCCAAAATATGTTATGGAATTCTCACCAATTAGTCCACAAAATATTCTGATTAAAAAGTTATACCAAATTCTGAAAAAAGATAGGATAACATAATGGAAAAATATTTTAATTTATTAATTATATAACCATTAATATCAAAATTTGGCGACATTTGAGTTACTAGCAGTTGTTCCAATTTTATTTAGCTGCAATAAATTATTGAGCTTTTCTCGTTTTTTTTGTATGAATTATATAATTTCAAAATATGTAACTATTCCAATCAGTTTTACATTAAAGGCTGCTAAAATCTAAAAAATCTATGGAAGTTTAAATTACATTTTGTAAATTTGAACTAAAATAAAATCATTTAGAACATCATTAAGTGTAACTAATAATTTCATATTATTGAACATAATTATAGATCAAGTGTCTACATTTAGTATATTCAAGTGGCGCTCACAAGATGGAGGGGAGTCCCCATGTCCGGACCTCCCCCAAAGTCCTTGATTTTTTTCGATTGATTATAATTCTATGTATATACTACGTAAAATTTAGTTAAGTATTTGTTATTAATAATTAACTTTATTAACCAGTGCTATTTATTTATTCATTAATTAATTTTTTACTGTTTTTGTTACCTAAAATCGACAAAATCAAAAGAATATGTTGAGCAGCGTATTGGAGCATGATACGAGAATGGTGGATTTTCGACTCTGAATCCCCTTGAAAAATTCCTATGTGCGCTATTGCTATAATGTGTGTATTCTAATTCATATATAATAACCAACATTTTTTTTTTTGGCTCTAGATAGCAAAAATTGTGGAATTAATTTGAATGATGCTCTCTTCCTGTATGATTTAAACAACTAATAACTTTTATAAGTTAGAACAAACAGTAAAAAATAATACAATCTGAAAAATTTATCTCACTTTTAAGTTATCGGTCATTATTCATGTTGCCGTTGCTTGAGTTCGAATAACAGCCAGAAAGGAAGATAATACAAATTTTTATATTACAGAATATATTTACAGTTAATTTACAACTTAAGTAGTAATAATGCGGGTATAAATGTAAATCACACATTTGAAGGTGCTGCTATTTAAACAGAATTTAAATTACGTTTTTTGAAAGAGACTTTGCGTCCGTGCGATCCGTTTTCTGTTTACAGTTAGAATGCCCCGGTGCGGGGGTGTAAAGTTTCAGTTGCGGTTTGCGGAAAATCTGACGAGCTCAGCCACAGTTAAGTGAGGAGTGTAGATAACAATTCATATAAAATAACAGTTGTTTTCTTTGAAAAATTTATAAAATTTTGAAGAAATATTTAAGTTAAATGTATATATATGCGTGTGTGTACAAATGTGTTTTAATGATATAAATTATGTATATCGTCTCTAATAATGCATCGCCTAGTATTTCTGATTTTATAAATCTAACATAGTATATAAAAAAGTCTTCCAAAACTATATTATAAGATTTTAACGTATTTTGTTTTAATCGTATTTTTATTGTATTTCCTTAAAAAGGAGATATACTTATATTCATACACAATTAAATATTACATTTTGTGGATTCATGAAAGAATTACTGAAAATATTGCTAGAAAATTTGCAAAAATTAATTTTATATTATTCGTATGTGACAAGAAAGTTCTCTTTAAAATGCGTCTCGATTAATTATAATGGAAAGTTTGATTAAAATTTCTTTCATGGGTTTATTAGAAGTTCATATGTGATTAACGTTATCTGAATGATGGAATGATTTATATAAAATATGTCTTTAAATGTGATTACATTTTTTTGAGTTTTCGCTAATCATTCTTATTTTAATGAAGGAACTATCTTTAAACTATGCAAAGTTTTCTTATACCTTTCTTTGCACAAATTTCTTTTGAATATTCAAGGTAAGTACAAATTATTGATCTGATTTTTTAAAAAAAATGTTGCGTGGAATGCCACGCGATAGAAGTGAAACTTCTTGGTACATTCGCTTCTCCAGGAGCAATACGAAGATATTTCTCTTCATTCCATAACAACGTCTGTTGCTGGGCTGTAAGACTCTCTTCAATAGTTATATTTTCATTGATTTCATCTTGAAGAACTTGAGACGCACTCTGTATGAAATTGAAGAAACTATCATCGATTGTAACATCATACATTCTGTACAGTAGAGTAGCTACTAAATATTGCAAGCATGTTTTGATGTTTCTTTTAGTAACCAAACCCATCAGATAACTAGTTCTGTGTATTTTCCTCCGTTTGATGTGAACATTGACACAGTAATCATCATCAACATTTCGTGGCAGTCGATTGACCATTATGTTGACGGATACTGGAACATCGATTATTTGCCCTAATATTCCAAATTGACCGTGTACATGTCTCAATCGCCTAATTTGCATGAAAGGTATTCGTGGAGAAATGAGAATTTCTGATACCATATCCAAAGTAGGAAGATGTGCTGGAATTTCTGTTTATACAAAACCATTGTATTTTGATAAATTTGGTATACTTATCCTATTTAAACTTTGTCGGCAATTGTAGCACGCTTTAACGTCTTCTAAATTAATTCCCGGTAAAATATATTGTAAAATATTTTTATGCTCAGCAACAGGCCCGTTCTCAAATCATCTCTAAAACATAATCTATCACAAATCGAACACTCGTGACCGAAAGGATTATCAACGAATTGCTTTTGGAAATCTTTGTGAGCATTTTTATGGGAACCATAGTCTTTGTAACGTAAGATAGAATTTGTTATCGATTCACATGCATCAATCAGTTCCAACACGTACTAGACTTGTTGAGGGCTCTGTATTTGTTGACTGCACAGGGTGGTTCACAAAGTCCGCATTAATCTGTGCTGGAATTAGATGAGTCTCAATAGCATTCCCATCATCAGTCATTAAACTCGGCATTAAGAGAATATTTTGCAATGTTTTTTTTCCATGCTCGATATTCTCTCATGTACTCTCTGATCGAGATTTGGGAGTAGCGCTTGATGAATTTGCACTATTTTTCTGGTTTTTTTATCACTTTTTCGACTGGGACTTTCTACTAGTTTTTCTTTTCTTTTTCTTTCACGAAACTTTTTTCCTTTTTGTGCATTTGATTTAGGCATTCTGATTAGAATCAATAATAATTCAACGCAAATAAAAATTAAACAAACAAATTAGCTGCCGAAAACATCACCATGTGGCTAACAATCTAAGGAAATATTTTAAAAAGGCACACTTTTGCTGCAAGAGCTATTTTGTCTACACCGTAACGCAAACATTGCAACACATATAACCGTTGACAAATGTCCCCTGGTCTGGTGAGAAGGGGGGGAGTCGACCAATCGGAAAGCAATAATTCAACTTTTTCACGGATATGACGCAAGTCACAGGGTGTCCCCCCCCCTCCCATCGAGCAAAACGAATCGAAAACCCAACCACGTGAAGAACGAATGTAGAAAAGTTGCAGTTTCTTCGTTTCTACCGAAACGAATTCCCCCCCCCACACACACACACACCAACTCCTGACCGCTGATGCTATTTTTAGCAAAGGTGAACCCCTCTTTTTTTTCACTCTGCTTACTCCCTCTCATAGGTTCACTAGCTAACTGAAGAAGAAGCCTAGATGCCTCTAGGCTGGTTCTGAGGAAAATAAAATATTCCAAACCCCGCTGTCTTTTCCTCCCACTCGACGATTTGGGGGAGATGGCGGGGGAAATCACTACTTCCGTTCGTTTTCTCACTGTTACGCAAAACTGGGCAAGTTTTCCATTCACTCGTGAGCATAGAAGTTTAACTTCAAAATCATATTATCGAAACTACTGTACATTTTACAACAAATAATACATGGATCCGAAGAGAAATATATCAAATTTTTTTCAATTACAGATGTTCAATGTGTGACCCTCTTGCTACACGGCAAATGTTCAAACTGTAATCCAGTTCGTTTCATACATTTTGTAGCATCACCCTATCAAAGGTTCGTAAGGCTGCACAAACACGCTCTTTAAATTTTGCCAGTGTTTTTGGCATAGGGGGTCTTTGACGTAACCCCCCAAAAAGGAATCACATGGTGTTAGGTCAGGGGTTTTTGGTGGCCATATGATTAAGGTTAAATCGCCGTCATCCACACAATTCATCCATCGATGTCTAAGATCCTAGTTCAAGTAACTATGTACCTGAAAAGATCAATCAGGTGGCGCTCCATCCTGCTGAAACACAAAAAATCTGCACTGTCCTCAAGCAGTTGAAGGAATAACCAAATTTGTGAAAATGTCTTGATAATTGTCATCTGTTACTGTTTTTCAGCAAAGAAAAACGCTCCATACAATTTTTGCAGTGACATCGCGCAAAAAATATTCACTTTTGGTGAATCTCTAGTAAACTGTGCACAATGTCATGAGAATGTTCACTTCCCCACATTCTTACATTATAACGAACTATTTCATTGGTGAAAAAAAAACTTGGTATATTTCTCATAACATTCATGTGTATCACTTTATTGTAATATATGCAGTAGTTCCGAAAATATGATTTTTAAAAATCGGATACATCATTTGTATTCCCCCTGTATTTTTATATGAAGTAAATTAGACTACCTTTAACAAGGGGAGTTTTCTTTTTTACTATGTCTTTTTATATTCCCAGAATATGGATAGATAAATGTACATAAATCTAATCAGTTAAAACAAATATAGTATTTTATATAATATTTTTATATTTTTCTATCGTCATTATAAAGAATGATTACTAAAATCTATTATGAACATGCATCATAAAATATTTACTAAGTTACCAGAACCAAGCAGTTTTTCTTTTCTTGTATTGTTGTATATCATTCCACAGTTACAGTATTTCAAACATAAAAAATTTATAGATTGGCTCATTCTTATATCATACCTGAAAAAAGAAACGAACACATTTTAGCAGCTTTTAAGTAAAAGGTCATGTGATTCTATAAAAATAACTCATGTAACTGTAGTTTGAATTATATTGTACAAAAACTAATTCCACTGATTGAAAGCAATCGGGAATCCACACATTTAAAGAATTCTGTAATTAATACAACACACAGAACTAATGATAATCACTTTATGTTATTAACCTCTGGTAACTATTATGGGTTCCCATTATTTAGATTAAAAGACCGCTAATGTAACCATAAATCCAATACAGTCTCAAAAGTGATGATAGCTAATATCGTGCTTACAGTAAGAAGAAAAACTAAAACCGTTTTATCCACTTATTTACCTTTCTCTCGTTTACAGGGATTTTCTATGTTGGTTGTCTGAGTCTTCACTGAATATTTTTAATATGATTAATATTATTACTTTTTCCATCCAGGTGTCTTATAAAAGATAACGGTTTAGTGTCTCGTAGGTATTTGTTGCTCAAATAAAATTGGAAATAAGGTTCAGTTATCATTCATTTAAAATGCTTTCCATGATATTTTACTTCATTGCTTCGAAAATTTATTTAAAGCAACTTAATTTTTACAAACAAAATTTTATATTAGTAAATATATTTTTAAAAGCATTTGGCATATGGATTAATAATACAGGCTTAATTTTAGTGGTGTATATGGTCTTAAATTTTAGAAAATATTAATGACCGGTTAGATTTTTTTTAAATGTTTCTAGTTTCTTAAGAAAAAATTTATTTATTGTATATGTTTTTAAAAGCTTTTATTTAACTTACAATGTATGTATGTATGTATGTATGCATGCATGTATGTAATTTGTTCGGGTGGAATCTTGCAACTCAATTTTGAAGCTGATATCTTCCTCCCATTGCGCTGAAATTTTGTATACACGTTTAGTTTGGATGACAATGCATGTTTTGACCATTTATATTCCGATATTGCAATTAATTAAAAATATATTAATTAAAAACGTTAAACTAGTTTTGGGCGCCAACTTGGATATATCTGCATTGTTGTAATAATTTTATTGTTACAACAATGACAAAAGTTGGCGTCGAAAATCGGTTTTCAGCCAAACTGGAATTTCATAACGTTGCGCTATTGACTTTATTAATTAACTTTGTCTAAAAAATACTTAAATTTCTACAACGTAAAAATAATCTAATTTCTACAACAATGCAATATTTTTTACAAATTTCTTTCTATTTTCTTGGATTTAAATTCAAAACAAAAAAAGTAGAGCTATTTTTCAAGTAGATTGGTACATTGTATACCTTTTTAAACGCTGCCAAGTTAAACTGAGATGGAGTATTGTAGAAATTCTAACTTTAACCCCTTAACTGGTTTGCCCGTACACCTTACGGGCTATTGAAAGTTAGCCACAACCGGTTTGCCCGTGCGCTGTACAGGCACCGAAATTTTTTCTTTCTATATTTTATTTGCACAGACATTTTTATTCCTATAATAAGGTTATTAGTATAGAGTGTGTCTTTAGGAGATGCAGAGAGAGAGTTTGTCCATGGTACTGAACTACTCTTCATTCAGAATTTTGGTAGTGGTGAAGGTGAGAATTTTTCACTGAAGGCAAGAATATATATTCTTGAAAATATTGGATAAAGAACAGGGATTCACAAGGCAATGTACAATGTGTTGCCTAAGAAAAAGGAAAATGGATAGATAATCCAAAGAAGTCGATATTATCTCTATCTCCATTGGAATATATAAGACTTAGTGTTACACAATTCTTCATATTGTGTGTGCATATAAATATGCACACACACACATGAAATCCTATCAATCGTATGAAAAAGAGGTATGAACATGAAATTTTTTGGTAAGTGGAAGAAAATATATTTTAAGATATATGTGAAATATTCTTCATAGTACGCAGAATGTACTTATTAAAAGCAAACATTTAAGGGTTTTTGTGTTCAAAAATTATTAAAAAAAAAAGGTGAGTAAAATTTTAAACCGGTATTAAAATAAAAATCTTCCATTTTCGCGCTTTCTGTTAATTATTATGCTTAGTTACATGCAGTTAAAAAATTGGCTTTTTTGGGGGAAATTTTGGTCAAAAAATTGACCGCTTAAGAGGTTAATCTATGAAGCTCAGACAAAAAATAATTATAGAATCGGAAATATCATTTATTTCGTTCCGATACGGAATAATGTTTTTTTACAAAATAATATTTGTATTTCTTACGATTTTTTTTAAATAAGTCAAAATCGATGCGTTTTTATGAAAATAATGTCTAAATTGACGCGCATGAAATTTTTTTTTGTTTAAATGAATCGACATTCCTTACTAAAACAGCTCATGCTTTGCTCTTTTAGAATCAATCATTTAAAAAATGAAATGTCGAAAATTTTTTTCTACGATTTTTCAAAAAATACTCAACATTTTAATATTTAATGACTTTGTCATTTATGAAGAAAATCTCATAAAACTTTTTTTCGTGTGTAGGATAATATTACCCAAGATCTGTACGAAGATTGAAAGAATTGCTTAAAATTTACGGATTTAAGAAAAAATTGTGTTTTTCGTCTAATGCCCTTTTTGCGAGAATTCATTTAGCTCGACTGTTCGAAAATAACCGGCTAACACCTAGCAACAATGATGCGTAGAATGAGATGAACAGACTAAGAAACCTGTCCAGTGATAACTAAAAAGTAAAAAATAAATTAAAAGTAAAAAAAAACTTTTTAAAAACAAGCTTTTATTTAAACGCGCTAAAAAGAATAAAATAAATTTTTCTTTAACATTTTTTTACTATCAACTTATAACGTCATTACACAATTTATATGATATAAAAGCTTGTAGCGAAATTTACCTCTGCATATAAACAAGTAAATTAAATAACTTGATCTGATTGATTTCAATTTCTTAAAATTTTCAAACTAAGTAAATAAGAGTGCTTTAATCTTGCGACAAGCTTTTATATCATATAAATTGTGTAATGATGTTATAAGTTGATAGTAAAAAAGTTTAAAGAAAAATTTATTTTATTCTTTTTAGCGCGTTTAAATAAAAGCTTGTTTTTAAAAAGTTTTTTTTACTTTTAATTTATTAATACTTTCGATATATATCTTTATCTCTGTCTTAGAATGATTATTATATTTCTGTGATAATGATTATTATATTACACGTGATTATTATATTTCTGAATTACTTTTTTATATTGTAGTACCTGAAAATGTATATTTTTACAAATTTTCCAATTATTTAAAACATTTCATATTGTTACACACACACAGTTTTATTTCTTTTTTTAAAAATATTTCCTGAATTAAATTATATTGGCATTATTTTAAGAAAGACAATTGCTATTAAAAATTGAATTTTTCTTGCATTTAAGTTAAAAACTTATAGTTTGAAATTTATTTACCTTATTTATCAATCACATTACACATTGATTATCATATAATCTTTATTACTTTAATATAATTTTTTTTGTTTTAATGTAATAAAGATCTAATTAGTAATAAAGTTAATATAATAAAGATATAGTTTCATAATATCTTTTTAATAACACTATATTTGGAACAGTATATTATCTTTGATTTACGTGGTCTAAATTTTCCGTTATCTGTTTTACTTAAGATAGTATTTGTGATCCCAAGATTCCAATTTGTATATATCCAATATATTTATTTGTACTTCAAACAATTATCTATAAAAACCGTTCTTTTATTTTTTTCAAGTATTTCAAATATCCTGTTTATATATATTTCAATTCTAAGCTCTATGCTTTAACTGTGTAGTTCATTCTCTTGAGAAAGGAGTAACAACTTCTTGACACATATTAAAGCTTTTGATGCTCGATGTGTTACTTTCCAGTTTTCTTTGCTCCTCGGTATTTTTTTCCAGGTTTTCTTAAAATTTTCATTTCCTACGTTAGTTGTTTTATATTCCGTTTGGAGGTCATTTATTAAAAGATACAAGTTCTTAGAATAAGATATTCAAATAAATTACGTATTATGAATTATTAAATGCTTTAAAAAGTGCCATAGATTAAATTTTAAGGCCGTTAAGTTTCTTTTTTGCGAATTGTCAAATGACAATTATTAAAAAAAAAATGTGTTGTAAATATAGAATATATCAGCAAAATTATAGCTATAGACGCGGTGATATAACTAACATTGTTGACGAGAAAAATGACTAATATAAATGCTCAGCTGAAATTCCTAATTTTGCGTAGAGCACTAATTATTTTTGTTAAAACTTTAAACTGTAATTAAAATATAAAATCTAGCATAAAATTTTCATCAAATCTCAGCTGATTTTTATTGTTGTTGTTGTCGTGTCCTTCCCGAAGGGTAGGAATGAAAGTTGACATAGCCTGTGAGACAGGTTGAATTTCTTAACGATAGATGGCGACACCACCTATCTGCAACTCCACAATGTTGGCATGTAACTGAAGGGGTGGGAAATATTCTCCAGCCCCCTGCACTCGTGGTTTCTGCTGCGACTGCCCACAAGACTTTCAGACCCACTGATTTAACGAGCACGAGTTCCTTGTGTACTCGGTGGTATTTAGTGGTATCGGGCATTGAACCCAGGCCCTCCGGTCTGGAGTCCGATGCTCTAACCACTAGGCTACCCACGGCCCCAGCTGTTTTATTAATAAATATAAATAAAGAAATGATACAAAAAATATCAGAGTAACATTTTTTTATCAGTGCTAATAATTAATTATAAATATAATATTTGGTTTCTAATATTAATCATAAACTATTAAATTGTACAAGCAGTTTTTAATAATTACATATATTAAATATTAAAAAAATGTAAGTTAAAATAGACATTTTCTTACATTTCTTTGAAATGCATTGATAACTATTGAATAAAATGGATATTTTAATCAATATTAAAATAACCAGTTTACTCAATAGTTTTCTTTAATAGATACTTACACGTTACGTCAACCATGGCAATGATTAAAATAACCTTGATGAAAGTGCTTCTGTTAGGCAATTAAAGCATCGATTGCTCAATTTGTGCACTTCATAGTACGCATTTAACTGTTAAAAATAATATTTATAAAAATTCATGCACAGCTTTATTTTTTGCTATCTAAAAAACTGTAACTTATGCAAAAAAATATATTTAAAGATGGGAAATATTTATCTATATATATAAAGTGGAAAAGCGACTCACTAACTCATTTATTCACATTCACGCGCTCTTTCATCACGATATCTCCAGAACTATTTGACTTACAGACTTGAAATTTGGTAGACGCGTTCCTTTCAATGAGTAAATATTTGCTATAAAAGTGGCTTTTTGCAAAAATCAACCTTCAGGGGAAGTTGCGAGGGCTTAAGGCGCAGTGCATATAAATATTCCTGTTTTTAAAATATCAGACATACAGATTTGAAATTTGGTAGGTGTGCTCTTTTCATGGAGTAGAGATCCACTAAGAAAGGATTTTTTGAAAAAATTGACCTGAGGGGTATTGCAAAGTTTTAAAGGGTGTTACAGATAAAAAAATTCCTGCTTTTTAACTACTATACCTACAGACTTGAAATTTGGTAGGCACGTTCCTTTTATGGAGTAGAAATCCTTTTTAAAAAGAATTTTGCGAAAATCGACCTCCAGTGGGCGTTGCGAGGACTTAAGGGTGTGACAGATAAAAATTCCTGTTTTTGAGCTGCTAGACCGACATACTTGAAATTTAGTAAGCATTTATTTTCTTGTACAGAGATTCACTAAGAATAGATTTTACTGAAATTGACTCCTTTGGAGGGGAGAAGAGGGGAGTTTGTGTACTGATAAAAAAAAGTCCCTCGCGCGCGTTTTTGAACAATCAAATCTACGGTAAAAAAATTTGATATGTATATTTCATTTGTTGAAGTGAAATCCTCTAAGAACGAGTCTGTGGAAATCGACTCTCAAAAGGTGTAACGGGCGTATTGATAAAAGTGATTTCTGCTTTTAAACAATTAGATTTAGACTTAATTTGGCAAGCATGTTTATTTTTTTGAGTAGAGATCCACTAAAAAAGGGTTTTGTGAATATCCACTTTGGGGGAGGGCGTTAAGGGAGTGGAAGGTAATTCTTCCTCAATTTTAAAATTAATATTTAGTCCTCCTGTCCTTTTTTTAAAATAAATTAAAAGTAAAAAATCTTTTTTAAAACAAGCTTTTATTTAAACGCGCTAAAAAGAATAAATAAATTTTTCTTTAAAACTTTTTTTACTATCAACTTTTTCCGTCATTACACAATTTATATGATATAAAAGCTCGTCGCGAGATTAAAGTACTCTTATTTACTTAGCTTGAAATTTTTAAAAATTAAAATCAATCCGATCAAGTTATTTAATTTACTTGTTTATCTGCAGAGGTAAATCTCGCGACAAGCTTTTATATCATATAAATTGTGTAATGACGGAAAAAGTTGATAGTAAAAAAAGTTTTAAAGAAAAATTTATTTTATTCTTTTTAGCGCGTTTAAATAAAAGCTTGTTTTAAGAAAGATTTTTTTACTTTTAATTTATTTTTCACTTTTTAGTTATCACTGGACAGGTTTCTCAGTATGTGCATCTCATTCAATCCTAGGTGTTTGCCGGTTATTTTCGAACAGTTAGCTAAATGAATTCTCCCAAAAAGGTACTAGACTAAAAACACAATTTTTTTAAAATCCGTAATTTTTAAGCAATTTTTTCAATCTTCGTACAGATCTTGGGTAATATTGTCCTACACACGAAAAAAAAATTCATGAGATTTTCTTCATAAATGACGAAGTTATTAAATGTTTAATTAAAATTTTGAGTATTTCTTGAAAAATCGTTAAAAAAAAGTTTTCGGCATTTTATTTTTTTAAATGACTAATTCTAAAAAAAGCAAAGCATGAGTTGTTTTAGTAAGGAATGTCGATTCATTTAAACAAAAAAAAATTTCATGCGCAACGATTTAGACATTATTTTCATAAAAACGCATCGATTTTGAATTATTTAAAAAAAAAATCGTAAGAAATACAAATATTATTATTTCGTAAAAAACATTATACCTTATCGGGACGAAATAAATGATCTTTCCGATTCTGTAATTATTTTTTGTCTGAGTTTCATAGATTAAAGTTAGATAAATTTTTTAAAGAATTTCTACAATGCTCCATCTCAGTTTAACTTGGCAGCGTTGAGAAAGGTATACAATGTACCAATCTACTTGAAAAATAGCTCTACTTTTTTTTGTTTTGAATTTAAATCGAAAAAAATAGATAGAAATTTCTAAACAAATTGCATACGTTGCAGAAATTAGATTTTTACTTTGTAGAAATATAATTATTTTTTAGACAAAGTTAATTAATACAGTCATTAGCGCAACGTTATGAAATTCCAGTTTGGCTGAAAACCAATTTTCGACGCCAACTCTTACATTGTTGTAACAATAACATTATTACAACAATACTGACATTTTGAAGTTGGCGCCCAAAATTAGTTTAACGTTTTTAATTAATATCTTTTTAATTAATTGCAATATCGGAATATAAATGGTCAAAACATGCATTGTCACCCAAACTAAACGTGTATACAAAATTTTAGCTCAATAAGATGAAGATATCAGCTTCAAAATTGAGTTGCAAGATTCCACCCGAACAAATTACATACATACATACATACATACATACATACATTGTAAGTTAAATAAAAGCTTTTAAAAATGAAGAGGTGAGAGTTAAAAAAATGGTTTTTAATACAATCAAACATTGAGCGTTTGATTGTATTAAAAACCATTCTTATAACTTATAGGATTTAGATATCACAGTAATTTATATATATAGTAAAAAGTATATATATTAGCCAAGTAGTACTATAGCAAACTCCTGGGCTTAGGAATCAAGATTGCAGGTTTAAACAAAGTTTTGTGGCCAGCCAATCTTCACCCATATTTGCCAATACTCTGGGCCGTAGGGAAAGTAGGGAATATCAAGAGAAATTTAACTATTAAAAACACACACACAATCTATTAATTTAAAACGATAATACAATAACCTGCTATTAATTACTAGTATATGTTGCATCTCTATTAAAAAAAAAAACTAGATGATAAACTTACTACGTGTGTACAGCATCATACTGTGTTTCCCGCGCAATAGAAAGAAGAGAGTATAACAGTACCGCATAAATATAGTAAAATATGATAAAAACATGTTGATGTTCTTGAAATAACTATCCAAGTTGTAATTATTATAATTAGAAAGTAAATAATATAATATGGTAATTTTTTATTGCTTCACTGGAACCAATAAAATTTAAAAATTCTAAAATTGAGCTTAGTTTTAAAAAACTGAAAAGGTAATTTATTATAATAATTAACAACAAAAAATCAATAACTTAAACTATTAATATTTTTAAAAATTGAAAGTATCCATGTTTAATGTATAATTTCTCTTTAAAAGAGCTCAAAACAGAATATTATTCTAAGATGCTACTGTATACCATATTATATGTTCTTTCGTCAGTTGCAAATATGCGAAGATTTGGACATTGGACACACCGATCAGGGTACACATAGTTGGCCATGGGAAAACATTGCTTTTCCAAGTACACCCCTGCTACCTGAAATTTTAGCTTTGTTAATAGCAACCGTAAAACTGGAAATTGAACTCGTTTTGAATTGAAACGGTAGGTCAGTGGGGATACTTGGAATTCGAAGTATGATAACACTATCCCTTTTCATGACATATGTTAAAATATTGCCACCAAGTATATTCTGCATCAGTTTTGTGATCCAAAGCCTCGTTTCTGTACATAGTCGAGGAACATCGAGGTTTTGGATAAGCATAACTGGTACATTTAGTTTTAATTGAAGTTTATGTGAGGGTACACCCGAAAGTTCAAGTGAATTTAAAACTTCGTGGGATATGAAGTACTTTGTTCTTTATCCATGATTGTATTCATTGATAAATATTTCTTCATCCCCCCTTCTCCACACGTCGTTTAAATTTTCAGTGTTGATTTTATGGACAATGTCATTATATAGTCAAGGATCATCGATATTTTGCATAAGCGTAACTGGTACATTTATTTTTAATTGAAGTTTATGTGAGGGTACACACAACGAAAGTTCAAGCGAATTTATGAATTCCGTGGGAAATGAAGTACTTTGTATTCTGTATCCATGGTTGCATATCCATTAATAAATATTCCTTCATTTCCACTACACGTCTAAAATTTCAGTGTTGATTTTATTGACAATGTCATTTTTAGGCGCCAATATTGATCTTGCGTGTAACTACTGATCGCAATTAAAATTTTGTTGCAAGCCTGGGTAAATTTGAGTAATAAGATTTACATCATTTTCTTCTACATAACAAAATTCTCTGGAAGTAAAATATAACCTCCAACATTTGCGTCCAAACATCCATAACCGATTTTCAATTGCGTCTTTGCATAATGTTCTGAATATATATCATTATGAAGATGCACTCTCATATTCGTTTTATGACTGAATTTTTTAACTTTTGCTCATAAGCTTAATGATTTAATAGAGACTGATTTCATCTGCCGGTGTACCCCCTCTGGATTACAGGGAGAGTTTTTGAAAATTCACCAGCAATATATAATTTAAGTGCCATTCCTCCTATAATATCTGTACTATCTCGTAAATTCTGAAGAGTCCGATTTAACGCTTATATAGCTTTCTTGTGAGGCATCGTACTTTCACCCCACACTAAAAGCTTACATTGTGGGAGCATCCTGCTTTGAGAGCTATTTTTTCTGAAATTTCTGGTAAGTGAATCTTCAAATGCAAGATTAAGCGATAATTTTAAAACGGAATGTGCAGTACGACCGTTGGTCAGTAAAATCGCTGCTATACCAGAAGAAGCCATAGCAACTGCTATCTTCTAGGTTTTTCTGGTGGCCATTAATAATAAGTTTAGCAAAACCCTTTTTCCGGTTCCTCCAGGGGCTTCGAAACAAAAAGAGTGCACCACTGCCGGATTCTATTTTGCGTAACACTTGTTGGAAAACGTGACTTTGTTCTGGAGTTAATTGAGGGATAAATTCTGTTACTTGAATTTGCAATGCTATAAAATCGTAGCTTAATTCTCAAATAATTTCATTATCGAAACCATTTCCGTCGACACGTCTAGGGCTAATCATTCCAAAATCATGTAGCTTTTTCCGAACCATTCTGAAAACCTATATTGCGTTTCGTTGTAGATGTGTTCATTGAAAGGCATATTTCGTTGTTTTTCGTCGCAAAATATCTTCCGCCATGTAGTCTTTGTACTTATTCCAAAAGGTTTGAGGATTAGAAAGACCGAAGATGAAATAAGTATTGCGTAAAGCTCCCTAATTTTATTCGGCGAGTGATATTGTATGGCTTCCTCATAGTAATATCTAGTATATCTTCAAAGTAATACCTCTATGTAAAATATCTAGGTTCAGTATAAGTGAAACATTTTGTGCAAAATATGAATATTGTATAATTAGGTTTAAAAAATTCAAAGTAATAAATATTCGATAAATCAAAACTTTTCATGAAACTGTCAATTAATATTACCATAGAATTTTTCAAATCACGCACGCAATTCGCTAAAACTTTATTTCGTTTCCCTCTTTAAAAAGTTGGAGAAAAATTGCATTAAAATATCTGGGATTGTAGGAATTGAGAACTTTTTAGCCAACTTGGCGATATTTCTGAAAGTTTGAGTTTGACATTTAACAAACGTAACGTAATAAACGTTAGACGTTTAATAATAAACCATTTAAAAAATTTGTTTTTGTAAAGATGCTAAATTACTCTATGTTTCAGTTATTTGTTACAAATGTGTGAGAAAATTTTTATTAAAATTTCCATTATTGACCAAATGCATAATTTGCAGCCAACTTGGCGGGACGTAAGCAACGTCAACGTTTTACCCGCATAGTTTCTGTTCCCTTAGAATATGGAGATAAAATATATCCTATGTTACTCTCTGATAATGTAGCTTTCCATTGGTGAAAGAATTTTTAAAATCGGACCAGAAGTTCCCGAGATTAGCCGGAACAAACAGACAGACAGACAGACAGACAAAAATTTTAAAAATTGATTTTTTGATATAAGTACCGTATATACCTTTAAATGCTTTAGTAAAAAGCTGCTAATTTGAAATTACAAACAGACAATTCAATTTTATTTATTTGTATAGATAATAATTCTCTCTCTCTCCAGTTTCTTTTAAATAATTTTTTATCAAATTGATTGCATTCGTTTTTTGACACTCAAGCCTTTGCAGACACGGAATAGAATTCTTATTTACTACTAGCCGTTACCCTCCCGCTTCGCTGGGTATTTCATGATGTTTTATAAATATATCTGTTTATATTCTGACAGACAGACAAAAATTTTAAAAATTGGTTTTTTGTTATGAGTACCGTATTTACTTTTAGTGCATTAAGTAAAAAGCTGCTAATTTGAAATTACAAACAGACACTTCAATTTTATTTATTTGTATAGATATAGATTGGGATTATAATAACTATTGTTTAAATGTGACTAAAAATGTAAATAAAAAAAAAAAGGATTAAAACTAACCGTAAAACTTATCAATTTTTTGTTTCTTGCATTGCTTTTTGCTTATGAAGCCTTGATTTATTATTTTTAAAAGTGCATCCGAAACAGCCGATGCTCTACTTAACTGAACAGTGAGATAACTATCATAAAAAAAATTATGGCGCGTGTCAGCGTATTATCATGTGCTTGTAACACTATTATGTCTCATGAAGAGCATCGGTCGCCAGTAACCAAAACAACGACTTTATTAGCTCAGCTTGGCGTTCAATTTGGCGTTCATCTTGGCACTCAGTTTCACGTTCACCCGTATAGTTTCCGTTCCCGTAAGAATACGGGAATAAAATATAGCCTATGTTACTCCCCGTTAATGTAGCTTTCCATTAGTGAAAGAATTTTTAAAATCGCACCAGCCGTTTCCGAGATTAGCCGGAACAACAGACAGACAGACAGACAAAAATTTTAAAATTGGTTTTTTTGTTATGAGTACCGTATATACTTTTAGTGCATTAAGTAAAAAGCTGCTAATTTTAAATTACAAACAGACACTTCAATTTTATTTATTTGTATATATATATATATATATATTATATATAATAATAATAAAAAAATATATAACCTTAAAATATTGATATAAAATTTATAAAACTGTATAGAAAATAAAGACATCCATAAGCCTAGATAATGATTTTAATTAAAATATAGTATTATTGATTTATTAAACATGTGGCGCCATCTATCGATTAATTGTAAACTAATTTTAAAAATTGCTGTATAATTACATATAATTTCACTGAAAACTATTAGAAATATAATTGGCAGGATATCCATGTTCAATACATTGGTTAATGAAATTATTAAAATTTAAATGTATTAGATTTGTCACTAATTAATACATTAGTTCGATAAATATAATTAAAAATAATATTTCTATATATAGGAATGGATAAGTTGGAATTCCAGTATGGCACTTTAATAATGTTGAAATTAAAATCATCTCCTTTATCATAAATATTACTATGCACTTTATAATCCAAAAAGAAATAATGATACATCCAAATAATTAGTTTTAACTGGATTATTATTAATCTTAACTAGGTTTAAGTAATCAGGATAAAATATAATACTAGGATTAAAATTATTGTTTTTACCAAATACAATTATATCATCTATCTATCTAAAAATGTAATAATCACTATTGATAATACATTTATATTCATAAAAGTGTAAATATAAATTAGCCAAACTATTGCTAGCAGAGCCACCTTGATGCAAACCTTAGTTTGTTTCTACAATGTACCATTAAAATTAATATAATTTTCTTTTAAGATTAAATCTATGACAGTTTTAAATTTTTGTAAATTAACAGTAAGATGATAATTTCTATGTTTATCTAAAATTACCTTAATAATATAATTGATATCAATGAGATTGAAAAGGTCTTAAAATCATAGCTATGAACTGAATAAAGATTTTTATCTTTAAAAAAGTCTATAGTATCTATACTATTTTTAATAATAGCTTTATTATATTGCTTGTTGATGAAATTTTGTACAATATTATGCAGCATTTTACCTGCAGTAGTGATAATAACACAAAC